>JACEII010001241.1:0-10050 GCA_014332785.1 Antheraea mylitta | reverse complement strand
CTAATATTACGAGATTACATCAAATATACTTTTTGTCTCATAAAACGCAAAGGGTTCTCCAGGATAAAGGATTAAAGTCTAGAATATAAACCCGAATTACTCTGAAAGTACTGAACCAATTTTAACGAAATTTGACACGGTGATAACTAATATTAGAAGACTACATCCAGGATACTCTTTGTCCCATAAAACGCAATGAGTTCTCCAGAATAACGAAAAACAAAAATTTGCAGTTAACGTAACTAGACTTTTTTGCGACACCTTAGTACAAGAGCCGGCAACGTTAAAAGAACAAGAATTTTAGAATACCTGGTTCTTTAATACATCAATATATTTTTTTTTATATCATAAGAGGCAAACGAACAGGTGGGTCACGTGATGTTTAGTGACCACCACCGTCTATAGACACTAGCAACACCAGGGGATTTGTAAGTGCGTTTCCAACCTGTATATGGGGGAGTGTAAGGGAACCTCCGGCACTCTCACTGACCGAACGAAACATTATAATGCAAGCACTGTTATTTGACGTCGGTTTTCTGTAAGTATTCTGGCAGTATAAGCCCGAACGAGCCGACCCATTCATGCTGAAACCAGTAATAGCTTCAGCGTGGCTCTACCACCTACAGAAATTATCAATATATCAATAGACAGAATTTAGGACACTTGGTAGCGGGTTAACGTTGTATTTTTAATAGGCATTTTGATTTATGATTAATCAATAATAAGTTTAGGAACATTTTTTTCAGTAACTTTTAAACGCAATTAAACATTCAGACACATTTTTTATAAACAATCATATATATACCCGCTGATATATTTTATAAATAAAAAAAAGAATGTGGTGTCGTGGGACACCAGGTAGGAACGAAGTTCTTTCGGCTAATGTAGAATCGACACTATTTGGAAAAAAAAATCGTGCTCAATTTTATGTAATCGTAATTCAAATTATCAATTAAAATAACAAAATATGTCTCTTTATTTTTGTTTGACAACATAAAATTATATAGAAATAGAAATAATTACAAAAAAGGTGAAAGAGAAAGATATTATACACTACTCGCTTATGTATACGACTGTCGCGCCTGCGCACGTCTCATTTAACTGTTTTATTCCATACACTTTTCGTTACAGTTTTACTATCACATTTTTTTCAGTTCGGTCGCGCAGCAAAATCTCTATCTCCGCCAAGCCTGCCGTAAGGAACTTCGTTCCAATAATAAATTTCAAATCAATTATTTTTTTTCATAGCAAAGAACCAATTTCATTTTATTAAACATTATTGACCACCATATACAACGATAAACGTAAACGTATGACTTGGGATTGACGCCATCTCAAATATATGCGTCGTCGACCATCAGGCTATACAAAGCCGAAATACCTTGGGTTCGACGAGGTGAAATATCTTGGTGTTACTTTAGATAAACACTTAAATTTCGATTCACACACATAAAGAGTGCGAAACAAAACCGTATGGTCTGAGGTCGTTTCTATCATTTGCTTTGTCATAAGAGTAAAATATCCCCCAGACAAACTCACTTTATACAAAACTTGCATCCGTCCGATTATGACGTACAGTTGTTCGGTCTTTGCACATGCGCAAAATCGTATTCAAAAGTTGCAGGTTCTCCAGAACTGAGCCCTACGTAAAATCACCGGTGCTCGATGATACGTCCGGAATAAGGATCTCCACAGGACCTGGAGATGCTTTCTGTCTGAGCGTATATAAAATCACTTACAAGTAGTTATTTCGAAAAAGCCGCGAATCATCCCAGCCCGTTAGTGGTATCCGCCGCGAACGATGAACCCGTACCCAACGCTGCGCAGTATAGAAGACGACCGCGACACATTTTTACCGACCCTCCTGATTCAATCACGTCAGCGAACGATCAGTACCAGCCTGTCTCTTCAAACAGAGCGTGTTCTCACCCACGCCCGCATAACCGCAGATCACGCCGCCGTGGTCTGGGACTAAATTTCGCTCCCGTACACCAAATTAGGCCCTTCTCGGCAACGGCTCAAGCCTAGATCTGTTCCCTGGGCGTGGAGCCCTTGAGTACGCTGCTCACGCGATACAGTGACACAAGAGTTCTACCCTTATTTTTCGTTATCCTATCCTACATAGTTTAGAGGATTTTTTCCTACACAAAATACATATAGAAGTTGTTGAGGCACGCATGCTTGGTACACATGCATGTTTCAATAACTTATATACGTATATAAGTTACCGGACTACTAAGACGAGCGCTTAAGGCACTCAGCCGATTTTATTTAGGCAACCAGTTCAAGGGTACACGGCACACCTCGGCTTGGCTGTTGCCTGTTGCATGCAAAATCGCGACCTATCTTAACTAATCTAGCTAACTATTCATATATGTATGAGTTGTTGAAACGTATATGTATACCAAGCATACACGCCTCAACAACTCCTGCATATATTTATTATCGGAAAATTGAGAGTTTTTTAGTTTGATAAGGAAAAAAGTAAACCCTTCCACTTTCATGTGTAACATGTTTCATTCATCATCATTCAGTGTTTCATGTGTTTCACGTGTGTGGGGGTGATCGTGTAGTGTTGTAGCAGTGATGTATATTTGTGTGTCACCGTATCGCGCAAGCAACGCACTCAAGGGATCCTTACCGAGGGATTGAACCTGATGTATAAAACTGGCTTGGTTTGAAGGTGATAGGTACTATGTTGTGAGTGGTACAGAGATTATTTATAAAAATATATTGGAAATATATTTCAAATACGTTTTTGAAACAGTTTATAACTCTTAGACAATAGTTTCAAGCAAGTGACATTTGACGTTTTCGGCGGGATGTTTGACGCTTCGATACGGTGTTCATATATTTTTCTTTAATACAATGGAGTTAAAAAGGTTTTAATACAAGTCGAAGATAGTTATGGTAAAGTAAGTGGTAGAGATGTTTATTCAGTTTTATGTAGGTTAGTTTTTATTTTAATTGATCCTGGTAGATGACGCTACGAATGGGTACTAGGTTTATTTAAAAAATGAATACATGTAATCTGGGTATATGTTTAAGTGAATCCGTGGATAGTTTGGATTCACAATTGGAAACGGTAGTTGTGGCTGCAATCGGGTATCAGTTTTATTTGCGGGGTGGTAGGGCTTTACAGCCTGACTGGGTCACAACCACCATGTACATGACGAAAAAATCCGTAATAGTGATTCGCTTCTGCGCGTCGCGTTTCGGGATCAGCCTGTGCATAACCAGCTTTTTGTAGGCCGGCATGATAGTGGCGACCAGCGATGGATAGTGTATCACTCGGTGGTCGCTATTGTTTTTGGATTGTACTGTGCTTACAATCAGGCATAGTGCAGGCATTTTGCCGTGCTACGATAAAAAAAAGAAACAATTTTTTCGCGTGATAACCAATTTGGTGCAAACAAAGTTGCACGGGTCAGCTAGTTTTAAATATATTTCTAATACATTTTTATAAATAATCTCTGTACCATTCACAACATAGTGCCTATCACTTCTTGATAATTTATTTATGTTGATATGTTTCTATTGTAGATTATTCTACGTTGTTATACTGAGAATATTTGGCATTAAATACATAACGTGTATTTGTCACACTTGATATTGGCGAAATTACCTACATAGGCAGAGGCCATACCGGAAAGAATCAATCAAGCCAGTTTTTAACCGACTTCAAAAAAAGGAGGAGGTTATCAATTCGACTGTATGTTTTTTTTTTATACATTATATACATCCTAACAACGGGCTACCTGGCTGCCGGTAAGAGTTGCGTTTATTTGTGCTTATCGTACGTTCACAGACAAAAATATTGATTTTTAAATAATTTTAGGATGTTTTTTTCCACTAACTTACAAACGTTATTAAAATAGAATTATTATTGAAAGACATTTTTGGGTTTGACAATAATGTGCTTGATACTATTTTTTGGAAATAAAAATAAAAATAATCTTACCCCATGTTAGAATAGCAGTCATTTTATTATTATTATATTTAGATATAAATAAGTACAAATTTGATCTTCCACACTAATTCAGTTATTACTCAATATTTAGACAGATTTATTGCTATAAAAATAATATGTATAGAACATAGCTATAGCTATAGTTTAGTGCAGTACTGGCTGCACGATAAAGATAGCGATAATTGTGGCAGCGTGTGTTATCGACGCATTTTTTTTTTCCAATTGTATACCCTGTTGACCTGGTAAGGTCTTTACAGCTTAATCGAACTATTGAGTCGAGCGTTGAAGGCACTCAACCGACTTGGGATGTCTGGGCGACCAACTCAAGGGTACAAGGCATACCTCCGCTTGGGCTGTCGCCTGTTTTGTGCAAAAATCGTGACCTATCTGAGCTAACCTAAGCTAAGCTATCTAGATATACGTATATAAGTTATTGAAACATGCATGTGTACCAAGCATGCCTGCCTCAACAACTCTTATATGTATTTTGTGTCGAAAAAATTTCTCCAAACTATATAGGATAGGATAGGGAAAAATAAGGGTAGAACTCTTTGTTGTGTGTTTATTTCTCTGAAAAAGAAAAACAACATGTAAGCGTGTAGGCGTGCACGTGTGTATAGGTGATGTGTTTGATGTTGTAGCAGTGATGTAAAGTTTTGTGTCAATGTATCACGTGAGCAGTGTACTCAAGGACTCCCCGCCGAGGGAATGGACCTAGGCTTGAGCCGTTGCTCAGCGGGGCCTAATCTGGAGCTAAATTTACCCTCAGACCACGGTGGCGTGATAGTGATTATGCGGGCGTGGACGTGAACACGTTTTGTTTTGAAGAGACAGGCTGCTACTGATCTTTCGCTGACGTGATTGAATCAGGAGGGTCGGTAAGAATGTGTCGCGGTCGTCTTCTATACTGCGCAGCGTTGGGTACGGGTTCATAGTTCGTGGCGGATACCACTAAAGGGCTGGGATGATTCGCGGCTTTTTCGAAATAACTACGTGTGAGTGATTTTATATACGCCCAGACAGAAGGCATCTCAGGTCCCTGTGGAGATCCTTATTGCGGATGTACCATGGGGCACCAGTTATTTTACGTAGGGCTCGATTCTGGAGAACCTGTAACTTTTGAATCCGATTTTGCGCATGTGCAAAGACCGAACAACTGTACGTCATAATCGGACGGATGCAAGTTTTATATAAAGTGAGTTTATGTCTGGGGGACATTTTACTCTTATGACAAATCAAATGATAGAGACGACCCAAGACCATACGGCTTTGTTTCGCACTCTTTCGGTGTGTAAATCGAAATTTAAGTGTTTATCTAAAGTGACGCCGAGATAGTTCACCTCACCGGCCCAAGCTATTTCGGTTTCGTATAGCCTGATGGTCGACGACGCATATATTTCAAATGGCGTCAATCCCAAGTCATACGTACATACCTTTACGTTTATCGTTGTTTCATTGTATATGGTGAAATTTTAATATCAATAATGTTTAATAAAATGAAATTTGTTCTTTGCGATGGAAAAAAATAATTGGTTTAAAATTAATTATTTTTATTTATAACATATATCAGCGGGTATATATATATGTATATAATTGTTTATAAAGAAATGTGTCTGACTGTGATAAATTCATGCTTTTAATTGCGTTTAAAAGTTACTGAAAAAAAAAAGTTCATAAACCTATTCATAAATCAAAATTAATTAAATCAAAACGCGCATTAAAAATACAACGTTAGCCGGCTATCAAGTGTCTTTTCGGGCTAATTCCACCCTCTCACAGAAAATTGACGTGAAATAACAGCGCTTGCATTGTAGTGTTTCATTTCGTCAGTGAGAGCGTCGGAGGCCCACTTCTCATCTCCTTTCCTCCTTTGCCTTCCCTTACCCTCCCCCACATACAGGTTGGCAACGCACTTTCGACACCCCTGGTGTTGCTAGTGTCTATAGAGGGTGGTGGTCACTTAACACGACGTGACCCACCTGTTCATTTGCCTCCTATGATACAAAAAAAATATATATTGATATATTAAAGAACCAGGTATTCTAAAATTCTTGTTCTTGCAACGTTGCCGGCTCTTGTACTAAGGTGTCGCAAAAAAGTCTAGTTACGTTAACTACAAATTTTTGTTTTTCGTTATCCTGGAGAACCCCTTGCGTTTTATGGGACGAAAAGCATCCTGGATGTAGCCTTGTAATATATTACTATTACTTTATTTATTATTATTATTATATTACTATTACTGTGTTAAGTTTCGTTAAAATTGGTTAAGTACTTTCAGAGTAATACGGGTTTAGGTTCTAGGCTTTAATCCTTTATCCTGGTCAACCCTTTGCGTTTTATGGGACAAAAAGTATATTTGATGTAATCTCGTAGTATTAGTTATCACTATGTCAAGTTTCGTCAAGATTGGTTCAGTAGTTTCAGAGTGATGCTTGTTCATAGGGACAGACAGACAGACAGACAGACAGACAGACAGACAGACAGACAGACAGACAGACAGAAAGACAGACAGACAAAAATTGTAAAAAGATTATTTTTGGCTTCTATATCGATAACATAGTCTACCCTGATCAAAATTTTCAAAAAATATTTAATGTACAGATTTCGACTTGTTACAGTTTTATTATTACGACGGGTTAGTTTGTTTGTATGAGATAACCTAAAAATTAATTAACTAATAGGAAACATTTTATATTTAATTTTAATGTTATAATCGAGGCAAAGACACAGGTAGCGACTAGTATAAAACAAACATAATTACACTGTATAAATGAAATATTTAGTTGTAATTCTTGAATCAGTAGACTAATTATGATAACGTTCAAAGAGGCACAGTGTATAATAATATGTGAGTGTGTATATTACATTTCAAAGTAAGCTAAATCCAATTTCAATTGTTATTAAAACAAGTTTAATTTTTTTTACGATTTCCAGTTTTCATACACCGAGCACAAAGTTCAAATTTTGCCGTTCATAAGATTTTTAGTTTTTTTATTTTTATTTTCATAATTTACAAAACTTGAAGATATTCATAAATAACGTAAAATATTAGGTAGGACTAAAACTGTTTTCAGCTGATTTTGAAATGTAACCACATTATGTATGATTGTATTAACTAACCTTGAGGTGTGACACTCCGGGTTGTAGTCCTGTTCTTCATGTAAGGCAGATAGTCTTTTAGCTTACGGGCTCCAGCTGATGGTGGAACGTTAGACACTTCTGGAACCTTCGCCAACGGTGGCGTGGACGACGGTGTAGGGGCTACGAACACCGAATAAATTAAAATAGAACATTTTTTCATAGCCCGAAAATTACGGAGAGTCCATTAATTATGCGAGGCAATCAAGCGATGGCGATGGCGGGACAGAGTCAAAACGAATCTCATGACATGTTACCAGGTAGGGAGGAGGATCCAAAAAAACCTCAAAAAGCCTCGCGTAATTAATAGACCACTTTATCAACACAAATTATGGAAAAGATGTTTTTCCATACCATCAATGAATTGTATATTTATTATTACATACTAACCTTTAGTATTCTGTTTGGCTAGATGTTGGGACCGTTCCTCCTCTTGGACCTGACAGGTGCTGCGTAGCCGGGCCAACAGTTGGCTCACATTATGCGACAATTTCTTATAAAACTCCTGACCTTTCTGCGATTTGCCTAACAACTCTTCATACGTATCATACGATGTTATCAAAGCTGTAACGTTATTAAATAACACGAATTTCATGTGTCACTTGTGTCACTTTAAGAAATTCTATTAAGATAGTTCACATAATAGAATATTAACTAATTTGATTAAAATTCTAATTATCTAATGCATATATATGTAGGGAGTTTCAACGATGCAATTATTTTTACACAAAACACGTAAACATATAGTGCGTCTTAGGTCTGCCTCGTTGACTCAGAAAAAAAGTGCATATAACAGTCCAGTCGTTCGTAAACAATTGCGGAATTCATGTTTTGTCAACAAATGCAGCCTTACATGTACTTTGTAGGTGGTAGAGCCACGTTGAAGCTATTACTGGTTTTAGGATGAATGGGTCGACTCGTCCAGGGTAGTACCACACTCTCACAGAAAACCGATGTGAAATAACAGTACTTGCATCGTTGCGTTTCTCCATCTTCCCTTCGCTCTCTCCCTCCCCATACCCAACCTCCTCCCTCACCCCAAACAAAGGCTGGCAACACACTTGCGACTCTTCTGGTGTTGCCAGTGTCTATGAACAGTGGTGATTACTTAACATCAGGTGACCCACCTGTTCACTTGTCTCCTTTGATAAAAAACAAAAAAAAACTGAAATGAACTGTTTATTATCATACATGTTGTATTTTGATGAATAAAAACTTTTTATATTTTAGTATATTATATACTATACCTAATAGTATAATTTTGACTAGTAGTATGTAAAAAAAAGCAAGGACGCTTTATCTGATTTATCTTCTCAATTGAAAAGCATTGGGAGTAGGAAACTGTTGATTACCGATGATTGAGAGGGTGAACTAGATGTTTGTCATTAGAAAACACATTACCATTTGTAAGTCCTTCCCGTTTCCTCAGGACGTCGGTGAGCAAACGACGCGACTCGCCGTAGGAGGCATACAGAGATGTCAATCTATTGATAATGTTCTCTTGTGCAGCCAAATTTTGTTCGATAATTTTCACCTGCACGCAAACGATAAAATGTAACAAGCTCGTGTGTTAGAATTGTAAGTTCTTAGATAAACTTGTACCTGAAAAATTCTACGTAAACACATCACCAAATAAGTTCACGCATAGAGTGAATTTTAACGCAAGTGAGAGTAAGAGCAGAGAAGATTCGGATATTTATTTTAATGCTATTCGGCGTAAACAAGAGTAAGTTACAATAAAAACACAAAATTGCATATTTAATAATGAATATAATAATTGCACGTAACGAGTAACGTCTTCTTAAATCATATAACATAGATTTCCACACACTATTTTGAATCCGGAACGTTTTGTTTGAATGTAGGTACTAATTTAGCGTGAAATAAAAAATACTGTAAAAAGTCGTAGCATCTTACGATTTTTTTTAACTTTATTTTTGGCAATCAATCTTTCAGATTATTACTGCCATTGTCACGTAGTCAATAATATTACAAGCGTCGTACGATCATTTCAATATTAAACGTCGTGTGAAACATCTAACAAGATGGTGGATCCCTTGTTAAAACCTTTCAGGGAGTTTTTGTGGCATCTCAGAATTTCATGCTCCGTGGTATTTTCCATTCACTTCACTTATGCACAATAAACTAAATATATTACGTAAAACACCACCAAATTTACAAAATATAGAGTCAACTAACACAAGATTATGAATAAAATATAAAATCCACTACATGACGGACTAAAATCCCGCCAAAAACTCCTCATCTTACGATTTATACATAATATCCGAACAATATTTAATTACGACATAATAGCAAATTATTATTCGATTATTTTTTTGTTTACGCCTTGCTAGTTCAATTCGGCCTTTATTAAACATAAAGAGTATAAAAACGAACCATCGATCATACAGTGCAACTCCCAATCTAAGTAAATAAGAAACGATCTTTAGGACTATTGCGACTGAGTATATAGTTCGATTTCTAGAATCTTGTAGTGTTATAAAATGGAGTCTTCAGTGCAATTATACAACCCAGAAGTGTTCTTGTCTTATATTTCATTTAAAGTTTAATCAACAATGATATATATAACTTTACGAAGCAGACGGCAAACTCTGAAGGGTTAATTCGAAATAATACCTTAGGAGCGTGCTTCTCCAACTCCTGCTTGAAGATCTCCTCGGTAGGTTCTGAGCTTCGAGCCAGGAGCTTCGCTGTGATATCATCAGCGGTGACAGCATCTCGGAGCTGCTGCACGAGTGCATCACGTTGTGTCTGCATCTCACGAGCTTTGCCTACAACGCGTCGCATTTCTTTCATGGTATCGCGGTCGAGGCCTTCTGTCGGCGAAACAAAAAAAAAACATCATACATCAAATATTATAGTAGACGTCACCCTTACACTTCTGGCTGAAGTTGCGGTGGAAGTCCGGCGAAAGTGCA
>JACEII010001240.1:0-10051 GCA_014332785.1 Antheraea mylitta | reverse complement strand
ATTTGTGTGTCACCGTATCGCGCAAGCAACGCACTCAAGGGCTCCCTACCGAGGGATCGAAGCTAGGCTTGAGCCGCTGCCGTGGGAGGCCTAATCGGAGCGGTGCGGGAGCGAAATTAACCCCCAGACTACGGCGGCGTGATCTATGGTTACACGGGCGTGGGCGTGAACACGCTCTGTTTCGAGGGACAGGCTGGTACTGATCGTTCGCTGACGTGATTGAATCAGGAGGGTCGGTAAAAATGTGTCGCGGACGTCTTTTATAACGCGCAGCGTTAGGTACGGATTCATAGTTCGCGGCGGATACCACTAACAGAATGGGATGATTCGCGGCTTTTTCAAAATAACTAATCGTAAGTGATTTTACGTACGCCCAGATAGAAGGGATCTCTAGGTCTCTATGGAGATCGACTCTCCGGATGTACCACGGGGCACCGATCACTTTACGTAAAACACGATTTTGGAGAACCTGCAGCTTATTAAAGTTCTTTGGACATATGCGCAAAAACAGGGTAGCTATATGTCATCACGGGACGGATACACGTCTTATACAAAGTGAGCTTGTGCCTGAGGGACATCTTACTCTTATGACAAAGCAATGGATGGAGGCGACCCAAGACCATAGCGGCTTTGTTTCGCACTCTGTATATATGTGAATTGAACTTTAAATGTCTAGTAAATCATACCGTCGTCCATAGACACTAACGTTTTATTGAAGTTACACGCTATTATGTTCAAAACTAATTTTCCAATACAGAAGACGACAATTCTTTGAAAGAAGAAAAGATAAAATACCAAAATATACTAGATGTTAATCCCAGATTCTTAATTGCAAGGACTTACCTAATTGAGTCAACATGATTAAGAGTTTGAACAAGGATTCAGCAGTAAAATATTTGAGTGCAATTCGTATCTCTATATATGTGTAATAAATCTGTTTTCTTACGCAACTTTGGACTCTATCTAGTACGTGTTTGGCAAAGCCTAATGCGTTGCGGTTCGTCTTTCTCATCGTCACATATTATGTAACTGATAAAAATTGTTTGTGTCTAATGTAAATTACCAGCTGTACAGAAACTTTCTATTTTTTAAATATTTTTTTAAATACATACAATAACGTAATAA
Organism: Antheraea mylitta; assembly: GCA_014332785.1. Classification (NCBI taxonomy): domain Eukaryota; kingdom Metazoa; phylum Arthropoda; class Insecta; order Lepidoptera; family Saturniidae; genus Antheraea; species Antheraea mylitta. Next base: position 8,926 of record JACEII010001240.1, on the reverse strand, counting down.
GTACGGGCATATATCATTATTATAAAATTACTTTATTGCTTTTTTATATATAAAGTCGTATCTGTGTAAGCATACAAAATAAAAACGTTTCTCTTAAAGTTTGTCAGTTAATATTATCAGAATATAAATTACTAGATTTGCTCGCGTTAATGTAGATTTTGCGTATAAACTGCAGCCCATGATAAAGTAATGAAATAAAGCTGATAAAATACCTTTCTATAAGTGAAATCATTTTTAAAATCAGTTACGCATTTTATGTGTGTAGCCATTATAAACAAAAAAAATATATTTTATCTTTGTAATAGAAATTTTGATAATAAATGCTATAAACACAGCCGTCTAAAACGAACTCTAGCAGCCTCTATGAAATTTCAAAACACGCCCTTATTATAATTTGGTCAAAAATATGAATCATTCAGACTTTGGTACGAACAAACATTACGCAGTTTATTGGTTGTTAATTAGACCAATGATTACACACCCAAAATATTACAGTGAACAGAGATATATTGATAAAATAATAATTATTAATTTCATAGTCGACGAATGACTATTTATAAAATATAAATCTACAACTAGTGTTGTATAATAAATAGTATTATTCATTGAAGGACTTGTTTGTGTTAGACTTATGTGTCGCAATACAAAAATTAGGTAATTTCTTGGCTCATACCAAACACTTGACGTAATGCCAAACTTTTTCCTGCATTTAAAGAGAAAACTTCCGCATTTTAAGACGTTCAATGTTTTATCCAGTTTTAAGGTGTACTTTATTTACGACTATTTTATAGTTAACACAGCCTGTGTTTTTGTCTCTTGCAATATATTTTAATTTTCTCTTCGACTCAACTTTTAATCTAGAGTATTTTTGAATAATAAAAAAGAACATTATCTAACAAGAAACTTCGTTAACAAAAGTTGTTTGAATGTATCTAGTTCATTATTATTTATCAATCAATATCAGGTATAATGTTTCTAATCGTATAGCATTTTTTTAAGTAACATTGAATATAAAAAAAAAAAACTCAAAACAGTTTAATACCCGTTTCTAAGAGCTACAGAAATGTATGGAGTTAACCTTGCATATGATTCCACTCCAACAAGATATTGAGAAAGTATCATTTGTTTCTCAACTGAACATAATCGTCTATCACGAAACATAAAATCATGAAGTAATCACATGATTATTTTAACAATAAAAATGAAATCATTTTGATATCCACAGATTTTGAAGCATCTCTAATGTGACAAAGATTTTACATAGCTTTAAACAGTTACACCGACGTGAAATATAAGAAGCAAGGACTAATTACTAATTGGATTTTAATTACTATTGACGATTGTATTTCGTATTAGGTACTATTTACGACGAAACTAATTGGATTCGACTCCTTTTGAATGGACTATATGTAGATAATTGTAGATACATATAATGAACACAAAAGCTTTTAGGGCTATACTTAAGGTAGGTTTACTACATCGAATTTACATTGATATTTTAATGAGATTACTCATCTTGTCTAAGGATAGGACATATAGAGTTCCCTTAGAAACTGTTATATTATGGTATTGGACGTCCGGAATTTTTCAACTCTGTAATTTGTAACTTGATTACTTATTTATAAACATAAATAATAGATTTAGGTTTTACAACGAAGTCCCAAAGCCCACTACGAATTTGCAGCATTGTATTGTGCATTAACTTAAATTATATAGTAGATCAATGCATGTGAATGACGAAGATATCTGGAAATAACGCTTCTATCTGTGCATCCGTTAAAAAAGAATATAACTAGTATGAATAAATAGACCAGATCGAATTTCTTGCAGGATCTTCTCTATGACTGGATTATTTTCGGAAACGCGGGTAGTTTTGACGTTCACAAACGCCTGCTAAGAGTCTAAATTAAAGAAAAAAATATTGAATTTGATTCTGTTTTAACTAAATTAAGCAATGAAAACAAAATCAACTTCTTGTTCGTATCCGGAACCAATATTACGGACCACAGTAGTCATTATCAAACGCCTTATTTTATAAACTCTGCGTAAACTGTAACCGTACTTTAGATAATTCACTTTCTCGTATATTTTAAATTTAAATAAAATTTTCGTTTTTATTCCGAGCGCGTATTGCATCGGACCAAACATTGTAGGTTTGTGTAAACGTCACCGTGTTTATTGGTGAAAGGTGTAATTTGCAGGCTATAGTTTATCACCTTTGCAAAAAAATTGTTCACACCAAATAATAGACATTAGGATATATATATTTTTTTATGCTACTGATGGCAAACGAACATGCGGCTCACCTGATGGGAAGTGATCAATAAGTGATATTTTTAAAAATATACATAAAACCATTATATAGTGATTTTTATACTTTCTAGTGAAGTGTTATTGGCATATATGTTTTCTAAATTTCAACTTCACAGATGTGTAGTGTCATAATTATTTTGTGCAATCAATTTTACACATATTTTTATTTATGTAAATTATCATGATTAGAAAATGTAATAAGAAAACCTTGCAAAATTTAGAATAAATTACTGAAATCCAACAACGACGACACTTTTCTATGTTGCATAAAAAATATCCAGAAGAAACAAGTGACAACACCAAAGATAGTTAAAAAACGTAGTAATGTTATTAATTCAAATAATATCACAAATATAAAGAAAGATAAGAGATATTACAATCTTCCAAAAAAAAATTAACTTATATTTGCTAAACCGATAAATCGACCAAAAACCGAATTCAAATTCTTACTGTCTCTATCTGATTACACAATATCTTTGTACATCGTATTGGGATTCTATACATTTGTCATTTGTATTCAGTAATAAGTATTGACGATATACGATAGCATCTCACTTACGGAATGCCGAGGAAAGTACGAAAGTATTTAAAATACTCTATTTATATATCACGATGCGTGTACGTAACGATTGCTAATACAAAACGGCTTATAATAAAATTATAATATTAACCTTAACTATTAAGGAATGCATATTCATAATTGATTTTATTCTTGCCAACGCATTAGCAAAGATCAAAGCAAGGAATAAAGTTAAAAAAATACAGTAACATCTAAAAACAAAAAAAAAAAAAATCCGATGAACCCACATGCACGGCCAATAATTAATTTAAAGATTAACTTCCTTGCCAATGTTTAGCAAAAATATGTAAAAATCTTGTGGCAAAAGAGTATTCAGTAAACAATAAAGTAAAAAAATATCTATCCTATTATCGTATTTCTAAAACATTATTTCAAGCATTTTTTTTTATTTTAATAAAATATTTTAGTCTTCATTGGTTCGCAATATCTATAAACAATCAGATATTTATAATTTAAAATCAAATTACTTCTAAATATACCATTATATTTTCAATGTGAATATTTATGTAAATTTATATTATTATCATAAAATATTATAAAACAATTTATTTATGATCCATATATAAATTATATTTAGCGAAGAAATTGTGTTACATATAGTAATAGTGAAGACAGCAAACACTTTTGCGCAGCACATAATTATAGAATAACAATTAGTATTGTAAAATGATCTAGACATCGTGAAATTAACGATGTTGTCACTAAATGTCGTTATTTCTAAATAACCTCATTTCAAGTGGCAAAAATGCAAAAGGTCAACGACCGTTTGACTGAACTCACATATGTACGTGAGTTTGTGCGTTCTCGTAACTCAAATGACTTTACATAATATACGCAACGGCAGACGTGGCGACTGACAATGTAATAAATATTTACCATACTAACTCTTTGAATACGGATAATAACTAATTGGATTTGCAAAATCTTTTGAAACCTTTTAAAATTAAATATTTGTTAACTAGATTTAAAATTATGTATGCAGCTACAGAGTATGTCATCCTCTTTGGCAGATTGGCTGAAATGTTTAAATATATTGTAGATGGAATATATCATTCAGACAATTGAACGATTGCTTGTGTATAAATACCATATAAGGAATAAAAAATAACGTATATTTTAGGTACTTCGAGTTTTATTGTTACGCTGTCCTAGTCAGTCTAGACTCCTACAATAGTGAGCCCGAAGCTCTTAACACAGCGTACTAACGCCTGGATCCGGCTTCGATTGGATGCAATGTTCTAATGTGGCATCATAAGTGTTGAATTATCTTTGACACGTAATATACATTTTTTTTCACACTTTGCCATTTATAATTCGATAAAGTTTACGAAGTTTCGTATTTTTAATATCTTCAAAAATAATCATTGAAATGATATGTTGTAAGTGAGAACCTTGATCTACATTTAATCACCAATATGAGTAATGTATTTATTTAATTAGATAAATATTAATATCACATTGATCAAGAGAGCTACGAAACTGTGATTTTATATTAATATGTAAATGCTTAAATTAGTTACTGTATGAAATTTTATTGACATACTTGTATATTTGTACTTATTGATATATATGTTACTTTACGGTTATGGACTTATCTGGAGGCATTTTTACATAATGCCGTAGTATGTTATTTCCATGTATGCGATAAGGCTTAATTAGTGTTAGTAATGTAAAAGCTAGAAAGACATTTTTTTACAGCCTAGTTACAATACATTGACTTTTCTCTATTCTTATAATTCTCTAAATAACAGTGCAGAGTGTATCAAAATGTAGTTTAAAAGAACTAAGGGAAGACAGATAAAGAAGGATAGTAACTTTGTTATATTCTATTTATTAATATGGTGTTAGTGCAATTGCTTTTATGTTTATGCTACCAATTTCTAGAATCGTTAGTCAAATAATCACAGATTGTAATATTGAGAAATATTCAAACATTTGAGTAGCACAACGGTATCGGCCTATTCGGTTACGTCTATCCCAATTCGTCACCCTTAACATATGTCAAAGAAAGTGTCAATTTCACGGCACCGATTTGACTTTTAACTAGTAAACAGCATACATTCGGTACGCAAGTGCAAATTTCGATGAACAATACCGTGATGTTATTCGTCTAAATTCTGTATTTTAGTTGTATGGTACAATACATTGAAGGGTAACTTAAAGATTTTATGTACATAGAGACAAATTGTTTAATATTTTTAAGAGACAAATTGTTGAAAATTTTCAAAATATCATATATATGTAAATAAACAAAGAGCAAATAATAGTGTATTGTATGTATTTAACATCTCCCTCCTCTGTTTCTTTTTGATTTTCTTATGTCTTTGTTTATTACGTGTTCACGAGCTTTAGTATTATCAAAAAAGATAATTATTGTCTATTTTTTTTCGAAAGAAGCATCACTTTTCCTTGAACCGTTCAAAAAACCATCGAATTGTTAAAAAGGAACTTAGGTTTACTCCCTGAAAAATTCAATGAAACCCCTATCAAAATCAGTTTATCTATTTCAAAATGTGGTGGAAAAATTTCTAAAAAACATGTTTAGGTTTTCGTCACCCACAATTAACAAATACACATTTCAATTATTCGTATTTGCTAGCGGGCTCGGCGGACGTTGTCCTGCCTTGATAATTAAAAAAAATATAGACAAATATTACATATCTCTAAACCTTCCCCGTCACTCTATCTACTTGTGACACGCGCATGATAATCCGCTCAGTAGTTTTTCGGTTTATCGCGAACAGACAGACACGACAGAGGACTTTGTTTTATAATAGGTCCATTACCTATGAAATTGCTGTTCTGCAGTACTGGCCATTTCAAATCAAAATAATTTTTGTTTGGCTAAGAATTCTAATTTCAAATTAATTTTACTTTAAAAACATGGAATTCTTTTTCCAAAAGTAGTCATTTGTTTATTGATTAGTGTTACATTTTCATCGCATTTCTATCTTTTTTGTTATCATGGATACGTTAAAAATTCGAGTAATTATAGAATATGAGTACCGTTGTGACAGCAACGCGGCACAAGCGGCACGCAACATCAACGACGTATACAGAGCTAACACTACAAACCAACGCACCACCTGTTATTGGTTTGTTCGCTTCCGTTCTGGGAATTCGACCTGAAAAATGAACCTCGCGGTCGTCCGAAGACTTTGGTTGACAATGACGAATTAAAGGCGATTGTGGAAGCTGATGATACACAATCTACGGCTGAATTAGCAGCAGCTTTCAACGTTAGCGTCAAAATAATATTGGTCCATTTCAGTCAAATTGGCAAAGTAAAAAAGCTTGACAAATAGGTGCCCCACGAACGCAATGATCACCAGCGTGAAGTACGCGTCGAGACGTTCCTTGCACTGCTCAACAGACACACAAATGAAGGAATTTTGAACCGCATTGTTACCTGCAATGAAAAATGGATTCTGTTTGATAACCGCAAGTGCTCATCAAGTTGGTTGGATCCTGGTTCAGCACCTAAACAATACCCTAAACGAAAACTTACCCCTTTAGAAAAGTAATGGTCACTGTTTGGTGTTCTAGCGCCGGTGTGATTCATCACAGCTTTTTACCAAACGGGGTGAGCATTACTGCAGATGTGTACTGTGAAGAACTGAACACAATGATGGAGAAGCTGGCACATCTCCAACCAGCATTGGTCAATCGATCGTCTCCGCTGCTCCTGCACGACAACGCGCGACCTCATACAGCACAGCAGACGGTCTCCAAGTTGCAAGAACTGGACTTGGAAGTTCTCCATCATCCGCCCTACTCACCAGACCTTGCGCCTACAGACTACTATTTTTTCCAGAATTTGGATAACTCCTTGGCGGTAAAAAATTCAATAGCCGAGACGCAGTACAAAATGCCTTTGAAGAATTTGTTGCCCCCTGTCCGGCTGATTTCTTTAAGAAGGACGTCAATAAACTGCCACTGCGTTGGCAAAGACGCAGTGATTGCATGGGTGATTACTTCGATTAATACAAATAAAAAATACATGAAAAAAATTCGTTTAAATTTTTTCATACAAAACGGCAATTTCAAAGGTAAAGACCTAATACTATGTAATTATATAGATAAATACTATTCATAACCATCTCGATTAATCATAATCTTGCATTCAGCCACTAATATATGTAGCATTGACTTATATTCTCTTTGAAATATATACCAATTAGTCAAACGAAGCAACAATTTACATAAAACAATTGCAAGCATTTGGAACATTACTCTCATAATATTACAATAGTGCTAAAGTCCTTTTATTCTATAACCACCATATATTTACGTGTTTTATTTACATCATCGATTTCCTGACATCACCATTCCCAATCAATCCGTGCCTACGCGAACAAAAGAGGACGGGTGCTTCTCCGAAATCGGACCTTTGTCGAGAAAGCTTCGCAGACGGCATGCTAAAAAGATTTTTACGCAACGACCCGTGCCTCGAGGTTGCGTCACACGACTGGAACCATCCGAGATTAATGTCATAAACACGGCAGAGATGTCATTTGTGCAGACGAATAAATTATATTAACTTGTTATCGAAAAATTACTCAAACACATGCTATACTTTCTATGTTTTTCTCGAGATAATCGCATAACTATTGTTTTGTTTTTAAGTGACATTTTTGATGGTGGGTTTTGAAATTCTTCAAGATACGCAACCTTTTTGAGTGTGACCACCGAAGTTAAGTACCGTCAGGCACGGTCAGTATTTAGATGGGTAACCGCTTAGGAGTACCGCACCACGTTGGATTTTTGTTGGATTTTTTTAGCTAAAATGTTTGCTGGTAATACAAAGATTTACTTTGTTTAAAGGAGCTTTTGTTCCACCTAACATACCAGCCCTATTGTTCCCCAATCTTACTAGTTCTATCATGAGAGTCGCTGATGAGATATCATTACCATATCATACAGCTTCCTAGCGTCACTCGAACAGGGTTCAGCCAAGATGCTTTGAACATTTATGTTATTATGTTCTGGCCACGACTTTTTATACTACTCATCAACGACTCTCTTTCGATACGGTTCTTAGCACACTCCATCATCAAGTGATGCACATCCTCAATTTTCATTTCATTTACATGTTAGTAATCCTCGAAGCGGCTTTACCGATTTCGACGAAGTTTTTACAAATTGATAGAAGACTTTTCAAAACATGTAGTCCACGTATCATTACGCTGAACAATGTGTAACGCAAAGCTATTGTAGTGGAAGAAACTAACTGCTAAAAGATTACAATGAAAAGCTCATGTGTTAGCTAGAGTCCAGATTTACGAAGAACTTCTGCGTTCTGCACTCGATATTAGAGGTGATGAGTTGAAATACTGACAACCAGCGGCAATCAGTTATACCTACGAGAATGGTATTCCCACTTGTGCACAATGTGCACGCACTTTCCGGAAGAGAATCAACTATATTAGCCATATGAAATCTCACAATCGTCGAAATTTAAACAGTCGCTGTGGCTGAAAACGGCCAGGAGCATACATTCATAGGCATTACAGATATCTTACCTTAAATTCTGATTAAAGGGTTGTACGAGTTAAGAGATCATGATATAATAAAATTAAAAAAACGATAAAAGAACAGTTCACAGATCGTCTAAATTAAATTGGCAGTTCCCGTGAAGTAATAAGGTTGTTGGGCTCTGCCCGAGTTTAATCATTTCGTTATACTCGTATTTTATGAGCGATTATAGGATAGTGGTATCGTTCGAGTATTTCAACAACCTTGAGTTTTCGCTAAAAGTATATTATGACGAAAACACCGCACGGTTTGTGTGTATTGGTTTGACTGCATACATTTTTTTTATTTAGTTGTTGTGGGCGGAGACAAGAGGACTGATATCTTAAAATATATATGAGGCTTCGAGTAAGGCTCCCGGACACAATATGCATTTTATTGGTAGGTAAAACGCTCATATTATAACTAACGTAAATGAAGTCGCGATCTGTTTTTTTATGTCATATGTGGCAAATGAACAGGTGGGTCACTTGATGTCAAGTGATCACCACCGTCCATAGA
>JACEII010001239.1:0-10051 GCA_014332785.1 Antheraea mylitta | reverse complement strand
TCTATGGACGGTGGTGATCACTTGACATCAAGTGACCCACCTGTTCATTTGCCACATATGACATAAAAAAACAGATCGCGACTTCATTTACGTTAGTTATAATATGAGCGTTTTACCTACCAATAAAATGCATATTGTGTCCGGGAGCCTTACTCGAAGCCTCATATATATTTTAAGATATCAGTCCTCTTGTCTCCGCCCACAACAACTAAATAAAAAAAATGTATGCAGTCAAACCAATACACACAAACCGTGCGGTGTTTTCGTCATAATATACTTTTAGCGAAAACTCAAGGTTGTTGAAATACTCGAACGATACCACTATCCTATAATCGCTCATAAAATACGAGTATAACGAAATGATTAAACTCGGGCAGAGCCCAACAACCTTATTACTTCACGGGAACTGCCAATTTAATTTAGACGATCTGTGAACTGTTCTTTTATCGTTTTTTTAATTTTATTATATCATGATCTCTTAACTCGTACAACCCTTTAATCAGAATTTAAGGTAAGATATCTGTAATGCCTATGAATGTATGCTCCTGGCCGTTTTCAGCCACAGCGACTGTTTAAATTTCGACGATTGTGAGATTTCATATGGCTAATATAGTTGATTCTCTTCCGGAAAGTGCGTGCACATTGTGCACAAGTGGGAATACCATTCTCGTAGGTATAACTGATTGCCGCTGGTTGTCAGTATTTCAACTCATCACCTCTAATATCGAGTGCAGAACGCAGAAGTTCTTCGTAAATCTGGACTCTAGCTAACACATGAGCTTTTCATTGTAATCTTTTAGCAGTTAGTTTCTTCCACTACAATAGCTTTGCGTTACACATTGTTCAGCGTAATGATACGTGGACTACATGTTTTGAAAAGTCTTCTATCAATTTGTAAAAACTTCGTCGAAATCGGTAAAGCCGCTTCGAGGATTACTAACATGTAAATGAAATGAAAATTGAGGATGTGCATCACTTGATGATGGAGTGTGCTAAGAACCGTATCGAAAGAGAGTCGTTGATGAGTAGTATAAAAAGTCGTGGCCAGAACATAATAACATAAATGTTCAAAGCATCTTGGCTGAACCCTGTTCGAGTGACGCTAGGAAGCTGTATGATATGGTAATGATATCTCATCAGCGACTCTCATGATAGAACTAGTAAGATTGGGGAACAATAGGGCTGGTATGTTAGGTGGAACAAAAGCTCCTTTAAACAAAGTAAATCTTTGTATTACCAGCAAACATTTTAGCTAAAAAAATCCAACAAAAATCCAACGTGGTGCGGTACTCCTAAGCGGTTACCCATCTAAATACTGACCGTGCCTGACGGTACTTAACTTCGGTGGTCACACTCAAAAAGGTTGCGTATCTTGAAGAATTTCAAAACCCACCATCAAAAATGTCACTTAAAAACAAAACAATAGTTATGCGATTATCTCGAGAAAAACATAGAAAGTATAGCATGTGTTTGAGTAATTTTTCGATAACAAGTTAATATAATTTATTCGTCTGCACAAATGACATCTCTGCCGTGTTTATGACATTAATCTCGGATGGTTCCAGTCGTGTGACGCAACCTCGAGGCACGGGTCGTTGCGTAAAAATCTTTTTAGCATGCCGTCTGCGAAGCTTTCTCGACAAAGGTCCGATTTCGGAGAAGCACCCGTCCTCTTTTGTTCGCGTAGGCACGGATTGATTGGGAATGGTGATGTCAGGAAATCGATGATGTAAATAAAACACGTAAATATATGGTGGTTATAGAATAAAAGGACTTTAGCACTATTGTAATATTATGAGAGTAATGTTCCAAATGCTTGCAATTGTTTTATGTAAATTGTTGCTTCGTTTGACTAATTGGTATATATTTCAAAGAGAATATAAGTCAATGCTACATATATTAGTGGCTGAATGCAAGATTATGATTAATCGAGATGGTTATGAATAGTATTTATCTATATAATTACATAGTATTAGGTCTTTACCTTTGAAATTGCCGTTTTGTATGAAAAAATTTAAACGAATTTTTTTCATGTATTTTTTATTTGTATTAATCGAAGTAATCACCCATGCAATCACTGCGTCTTTGCCAACGCAGTGGCAGTTTATTGACGTCCTTCTTAAAGAAATCAGCCGGACAGGGGGCAACAAATTCTTCAAAGGCATTTTGTACTGCGTCTCGGCTATTGAATTTTTTACCGCCAAGGAGTTATCCAAATTCTGGAAAAAATAGTAGTCTGTAGGCGCAAGGTCTGGTGAGTAGGGCGGATGATGGAGAACTTCCAAGTCCAGTTCTTGCAACTTGGAGACCGTCTGCTGTGCTGTATGAGGTCGCGCGTTGTCGTGCAGGAGCAGCGGAGACGATCGATTGACCAATGCTGGTTGGAGATGTGCCAGCTTCTCCATCATTGTGTTCAGTTCTTCACAGTACACATCTGCAGTAATGCTCACCCCGTTTGGTAAAAAGCTGTGATGAATCACACCGGCGCTAGAACACCAAACAGTGACCATTACTTTTCTAAAGGGGTAAGTTTTCGTTTAGGGTATTGTTTAGGTGCTGAACCAGGATCCAACCAACTTGATGAGCACTTGCGGTTATCAAACAGAATCCATTTTTCATTGCAGGTAACAATGCGGTTCAAAATTCCTTCATTTGTGTGTCTGTTGAGCAGTGCAAGGAACGTCTCGACGCGTACTTCACGCTGGTGATCATTGCGTTCGTGGGGCACCTATTTGTCAAGCTTTTTTACTTTGCCAATTTGACTGAAATGGACCAATATTATTTTGACGCTAACGTTGAAAGCTGCTGCTAATTCAGCCGTAGATTGTGTATCATCAGCTTCCACAATCGCCTTTAATTCGTCATTGTCAACCAAAGTCTTCGGACGACCGCGAGGTTCATTTTTCAGGTCGAATTCCCAGAACGGAAGCGAACAAACCAATAACAGGTGGTGCGTTGGTTTGTAGTGTTAGCTCTGTATACGTCGTTGATGTTGCGTGCCGCTTGTGCCGCGTTGCTGTCACAACGGTACTCATATTCTATAATTACTCGAATTTTTAACGTATCCATGATAACAAAAAAGATAGAAATGCGATGAAAATGTAACACTAATCAATAAACAAATGACTACTTTTGGAAAAAGAATTCCATGTTTTTAAAGTAAAATTAATTTGAAATTAGAATTCTTAGCCAAACAAAAATTATTTTGATTTGAAATGGCCAGTACTGCAGAACAGCAATTTCATAGGTAATGGACCTATTATAAAACAAAGTCCTCTGTCGTGTCTGTCTGTTCGCGATAAACCGAAAAACTACTGAGCGGATTATCATGCGCGTGTCACAAGTAGATAGAGTGACGGGGAAGGTTTAGAGATATGTAATATTTGTCTATATTTTTTTTAATTATCAAGGCAGGACAACGTCCGCCGAGCCCGCTAGCAAATACGAATAATTGAAATGTGTATTTGTTAATTGTGGGTGACGAAAACCTAAACATGTTTTTTAGAAATTTTTCCACCACATTTTGAAATAGATAAACTGATTTTGATAGGGGTTTCATTGAATTTTTCAGGGAGTAAACCTAAGTTCCTTTTTAACAATTCGATGGTTTTTTGAACGGTTCAAGGAAAAGTGATGCTTCTTTCGAAAAAAAATAGACAATAATTATCTTTTTTGATAATACTAAAGCTCGTGAACACGTAATAAACAAAGACATAAGAAAATCAAAAAGAAACAGAGGAGGGAGATGTTAAATACATACAATACACTATTATTTGCTCTTTGTTTATTTACATATATATGATATTTTGAAAATTTTCAACAATTTGTCTCTTAAAAATATTAAACAATTTGTCTCTATGTACATAAAATCTTTAAGTTACCCTTCAATGTATTGTACCATACAACTAAAATACAGAATTTAGACGAATAACATCACGGTATTGTTCATCGAAATTTGCACTTGCGTACCGAATGTATGCTGTTTACTAGTTAAAAGTCAAATCGGTGCCGTGAAATTGACACTTTCTTTGACATATGTTAAGGGTGACGAATTGGGATAGACGTAACCGAATAGGCCGATACCGTTGTGCTACTCAAATGTTTGAATATTTCTCAATATTACAATCTGTGATTATTTGACTAACGATTCTAGAAATTGGTAGCATAAACATAAAAGCAATTGCACTAACACCATATTAATAAATAGAATATAACAAAGTTACTATCCTTCTTTATCTGTCTTCCCTTAGTTCTTTTAAACTACATTTTGATACACTCTGCACTGTTATTTAGAGAATTATAAGAATAGAGAAAAGTCAATGTATTGTAACTAGGCTGTAAAAAAATGTCTTTCTAGCTTTTACATTACTAACACTAATTAAGCCTTATCGCATACATGGAAATAACATACTACGGCATTATGTAAAAATGCCTCCAGATAAGTCCATAACCGTAAAGTAACATATATATCAATAAGTACAAATATACAAGTATGTCAATAAAATTTCATACAGTAACTAATTTAAGCATTTACATATTAATATAAAATCACAGTTTCGTAGCTCTCTTGATCAATGTGATATTAATATTTATCTAATTAAATAAATACATTACTCATATTGGTGATTAAATGTAGATCAAGGTTCTCACTTACAACATATCATTTCAATGATTATTTTTGAAGATATTAAAAATACGAAACTTCGTAAACTTTATCGAATTATAAATGGCAAAGTGTGAAAAAAAATGTATATTACGTGTCAAAGATAATTCAACACTTATGATGCCACATTAGAACATTGCATCCAATCGAAGCCGGATCCAGGCGTTAGTACGCTGTGTTAAGAGCTTCGGGCTCACTATTGTAGGAGTCTAGACTGACTAGGACAGCGTAACAATAAAACTCGAAGTACCTAAAATATACGTTATTTTTTATTCCTTATATGGTATTTATACACAAGCAATCGTTCAATTGTCTGAATGATATATTCCATCTACAATATATTTAAACATTTCAGCCAATCTGCCAAAGAGGATGACATACTCTGTAGCTGCATACATAATTTTAAATCTAGTTAACAAATATTTAATTTTAAAAGGTTTCAAAAGATTTTGCAAATCCAATTAGTTATTATCCGTATTCAAAGAGTTAGTATGGTAAATATTTATTACATTGTCAGTCGCCACGTCTGCCGTTGCGTATATTATGTAAAGTCATTTGAGTTACGAGAACGCACAAACTCACGTACATATGTGAGTTCAGTCAAACGGTCGTTGACCTTTTGCATTTTTGCCACTTGAAATGAGGTTATTTAGAAATAACGACATTTAGTGACAACATCGTTAATTTCACGATGTCTAGATCATTTTACAATACTAATTGTTATTCTATAATTATGTGCTGCGCAAAAGTGTTTGCTGTCTTCACTATTACTATATGTAACACAATTTCTTCGCTAAATATAATTTATATATGGATCATAAATAAATTGTTTTATAATATTTTATGATAATAATATAAATTTACATAAATATTCACATTGAAAATATAATGGTATATTTAGAAGTAATTTGATTTTAAATTATAAATATCTGATTGTTTATAGATATTGCGAACCAATGAAGACTAAAATATTTTATTAAAATAAAAAAAAATGCTTGAAATAATGTTTTAGAAATACGATAATAGGATAGATATTTTTTTACTTTATTGTTTACTGAATACTCTTTTGCCACAAGATTTTTACATATTTTTGCTAAACATTGGCAAGGAAGTTAATCTTTAAATTAATTATTGGCCGTGCATGTGGGTTCATCGGATTTTTTTTTTTTTTGTTTTTAGATGTTACTGTATTTTTTTAACTTTATTCCTTGCTTTGATCTTTGCTAATGCGTTGGCAAGAATAAAATCAATTATGAATATGCATTCCTTAATAGTTAAGGTTAATATTATAATTTTATTATAAGCCGTTTTGTATTAGCAATCGTTACGTACACGCATCGTGATATATAAATAGAGTATTTTAAATACTTTCGTACTTTCCTCGGCATTCCGTAAGTGAGATGCTATCGTATATCGTCAATACTTATTACTGAATACAAATGACAAATGTATAGAATCCCAATACGATGTACAAAGATATTGTGTAATCAGATAGAGACAGTAAGAATTTGAATTCGGTTTTTGGTCGATTTATCGGTTTAGCAAATATAAGTTAATTTTTTTTTGGAAGATTGTAATATCTCTTATCTTTCTTTATATTTGTGATATTATTTGAATTAATAACATTACTACGTTTTTTAACTATCTTTGGTGTTGTCACTTGTTTCTTCTGGATATTTTTTATGCAACATAGAAAAGTGTCGTCGTTGTTGGATTTCAGTAATTTATTCTAAATTTTGCAAGGTTTTCTTATTACATTTTCTAATCATGATAATTTACATAAATAAAAATATGTGTAAAATTGATTGCACAAAATAATTATGACACTACACATCTGTGAAGTTGAAATTTAGAAAACATATATGCCAATAACACTTCACTAGAAAGTATAAAAATCACTATATAATGGTTTTATGTATATTTTTAAAAATATCACTTATTGATCACTTCCCATCAGGTGAGCCGCATGTTCGTTTGCCATCAGTAGCATAAAAAAATATATATATCCTAATGTCTATTATTTGGTGTGAACAATTTTTTTGCAAAGGTGATAAACTATAGCCTGCAAATTACACCTTTCACCAATAAACACGGTGACGTTTACACAAACCTACAATGTTTGGTCCGATGCAATACGCGCTCGGAATAAAAACGAAAATTTTATTTAAATTTAAAATATACGAGAAAGTGAATTATCTAAAGTACGGTTACAGTTTACGCAGAGTTTATAAAATAAGGCGTTTGATAATGACTACTGTGGTCCGTAATATTGGTTCCGGATACGAACAAGAAGTTGATTTTGTTTTCATTGCTTAATTTAGTTAAAACAGAATCAAATTCAATATTTTTTTCTTTAATTTAGACTCTTAGCAGGCGTTTGTGAACGTCAAAACTACCCGCGTTTCCGAAAATAATCCAGTCATAGAGAAGATCCTGCAAGAAATTCGATCTGGTCTATTTATTCATACTAGTTATATTCTTTTTTAACGGATGCACAGATAGAAGCGTTATTTCCAGATATCTTCGTCATTCACATGCATTGATCTACTATATAATTTAAGTTAATGCACAATACAATGCTGCAAATTCGTAGTGGGCTTTGGGACTTCGTTGTAAAACCTAAATCTATTATTTATGTTTATAAATAAGTAATCAAGTTACAAATTACAGAGTTGAAAAATTCCGGACGTCCAATACCATAATATAACAGTTTCTAAGGGAACTCTATATGTCCTATCCTTAGACAAGATGAGTAATCTCATTAAAATATCAATGTAAATTCGATGTAGTAAACCTACCTTAAGTATAGCCCTAAAAGCTTTTGTGTTCATTATATGTATCTACAATTATCTACATATAGTCCATTCAAAAGGAGTCGAATCCAATTAGTTTCGTCGTAAATAGTACCTAATACGAAATACAATCGTCAATAGTAATTAAAATCCAATTAGTAATTAGTCCTTGCTTCTTATATTTCACGTCGGTGTAACTGTTTAAAGCTATGTAAAATCTTTGTCACATTAGAGATGCTTCAAAATCTGTGGATATCAAAATGATTTCATTTTTATTGTTAAAATAATCATGTGATTACTTCATGATTTTATGTTTCGTGATAGACGATTATGTTCAGTTGAGAAACAAATGATACTTTCTCAATATCTTGTTGGAGTGGAATCATATGCAAGGTTAACTCCATACATTTCTGTAGCTCTTAGAAACGGGTATTAAACTGTTTTGAGTTTTTTTTTTTTATATTCAATGTTACTTAAAAAAATGCTATACGATTAGAAACATTATACCTGATATTGATTGATAAATAATAATGAACTAGATACATTCAAACAACTTTTGTTAACGAAGTTTCTTGTTAGATAATGTTCTTTTTTATTATTCAAAAATACTCTAGATTAAAAGTTGAGTCGAAGAGAAAATTAAAATATATTGCAAGAGACAAAAACACAGGCTGTGTTAACTATAAAATAGTCGTAAATAAAGTACACCTTAAAACTGGATAAAACATTGAACGTCTTAAAATGCGGAAGTTTTCTCTTTAAATGCAGGAAAAAGTTTGGCATTACGTCAAGTGTTTGGTATGAGCCAAGAAATTACCTAATTTTTGTATTGCGACACATAAGTCTAACACAAACAAGTCCTTCAATGAATAATACTATTTATTATACAACACTAGTTGTAGATTTATATTTTATAAATAGTCATTCGTCGACTATGAAATTAATAATTATTATTTTATCAATATATCTCTGTTCACTGTAATATTTTGGGTGTGTAATCATTGGTCTAATTAACAACCAATAAACTGCGTAATGTTTGTTCGTACCAAAGTCTGAATGATTCATATTTTTGACCAAATTATAATAAGGGCGTGTTTTGAAATTTCATAGAGGCTGCTAGAGTTCGTTTTAGACGGCTGTGTTTATAGCATTTATTATCAAAATTTCTATTACAAAGATAAAATATATTTTTTTTGTTTATAATGGCTACACACATAAAATGCGTAACTGATTTTAAAAATGATTTCACTTATAGAAAGGTATTTTATCAGCTTTATTTCATTACTTTATCATGGGCTGCAGTTTATACGCAAAATCTACATTAACGCGAGCAAATCTAGTAATTTATATTCTGATAATATTAACTGACAAACTTTAAGAGAAACGTTTTTATTTTGTATGCTTACACAGATACGACTTTATATATAAAAAAGCAATAAAGTAATTTTATAATAATGATATATGCCCGTACTTATTACGTTATTGTATGTATTTAAAAAAATATTTAAAAAATAGAAAGTTTCTGTACAGCTGGTAATTTACATTAGACACAAACAATTTTTATCAGTTACATAATATGTGACGATGAGAAAGACGAACCGCAACGCATTAGGCTTTGCCAAACACGTACTAGATAGAGTCCAAAGTTGCGTAAGAAAACAGATTTATTACACATATATAGAGATACGAATTGCACTCAAATATTTTACTGCTGAATCCTTGTTCAAACTCTTAATCATGTTGACTCAATTAGGTAAGTCCTTGCAATTAAGAATCTGGGATTAACATCTAGTATATTTTGGTATTTTATCTTTTCTTCTTTCAAAGAATTGTCGTCTTCTGTATTGGAAAATTAGTTTTGAACATAATAGCGTGTAACTTCAATAAAACGTTAGTGTCTATGGACGACGGTATGATTTACTAGACATTTAAAGTTCAATTCACATATATACAGAGTGCGAAACAAAGCCGCTATGGTCTTGGGTCGCCTCCATCCATTGCTTTGTCATAAGAGTAAGATGTCCCTCAGGCACAAGCTCACTTTGTATAAGACGTGTATCCGTCCCGTGATGACATATAGCTACCCTGTTTTTGCGCATATGTCCAAAGAACTTTAATAAGCTGCAGGTTCTCCAAAATCGTGTTTTACGTAAAGTGATCGGTGCCCCGTGGTACATCCGGAGAGTCGATCTCCATAGAGACCTAGAGATCCCTTCTATCTGGGCGTACGTAAAATCACTTACGATTAGTTATTTTGAAAAAGCCGCGAATCATCCCATTCTGTTAGTGGTATCCGCCGCGAACTATGAATCCGTACCTAACGCTGCGCGTTATAAAAGACGTCCGCGACACATTTTTACCGACCCTCCTGATTCAATCACGTCAGCGAACGATCAGTACCAGCCTGTCCCTCGAAACAGAGCGTGTTCACGCCCACGCCCGTGTAACCATAGATCACGCCGCCGTAGTCTGGGGGTTAATTTCGCTCCCGCACCGCTCCGATTAGGCCTCCCACGGCAGCGGCTCAAGCCTAGCTTCGATCCCTCGGTAGGGAGCCCTTGAGTGCGTTGCTTGCGCGATACGGTGACACACAAAT
>JACEII010001238.1:48964-59019 GCA_014332785.1 Antheraea mylitta | reverse complement strand
GCTTTTTAAATTTATCCCAACTGTTACGGACAGCGAGCCATGTGCAAAACACTTAGTGACATTGAATAGTTTTAAATAGTTAATAGGAATAGGATGTGAAAGCGCATAGATTTATTACCCTTTAGTTTGTAGTACATATTGTTTTAGTTTGTAGAAACAGTGTTAGCAATAAGTTATATGTACAATAAGGAACGAATAGACTTATAATTTATTAGGGATAAGTATTGCTTTAAATTGTGCAAGATGTATTAAATCTATGTCAATGCCACGGTCTAGGGAAACAATGACAAAAGAACGAATCCATGTGCCTTATTTCTCAAACGTGCGCATCCTAGGGGTCTCGAGACTCGCCCCGTCGTCACGCGTGCGAAGTCGTGCTTTGTGATTCCGCTACGCTCCGGCCTATGCGACGATGCGCCCCCGTGCTTCCTCGTCGTCTCATTCGAGACGACGACCTGCAAAAGGTCCTCCTAAGGACCCTCCCGATCGCCAACCAACAACCACTAGCCAGCCCACGCACTCCGCCACTTCCCCAACGCCGACCACTACCAAGTATACCGGACCCAACACCAGCGAGACCACGACTCGTCGACCGTCTCCAGCCCCACGGCAGCCGTCGCCGTCTTGCGGGGCGTCCCCTCCGATGTCAGCATACGAGAGCGATGTAATCGCTCTCGCCCAGCTAATTTTAGCTGGGACTATGTCGGAGGAGATGCACCGCTGGATGGCGTTGTTCCTGCGCATCCAGGAGGCAGCAGCAGAGGGCCGCAAGCCCTCCGCGGAAGACGCGGCAGCGCTCGCGTGCGCAAGCCGCGGTCTAGTCGATTTACCCGCGATATCGGACGCGCCGTCAAGCCCGCTCGGTCGAGCGCTGCGCCAAAAGCGCAGCGAACCCGAAGCAGGGCCCGCGAGCACTCGCGCGACATCACCCACGCCACCAGACACCGAGCACCAACACAAGAAAGCCTGTAAGGAAGAATTAAGACCCGCGCAGCCCCCGTCGCCGCGCGAAACACCCGAAATCCAAGCGAAGCAGGTGTGCGCCCCTGCACCCGCCCCCGCTCCGCCGCGAAGTGTCGCCCGCGAGCGACACTCGTACGCGACGATCGCAGCGCCACCTGCGCGTGACTCGCCCTCAAAACCGGACTCGCGCCTACGGAACCCTAAAGAGCAGCGACCGGTCGACAGTACTGCCACCGCACCCGCGTTTTATACCGCGTCCCCCGCCTCGCCTGACGCAAAAGGCACGCGATACCCGCCGATCGTGGTCGAGCGCCTCCCCGACTGGGCAGTGCAGCTCCCACGACTGGAAAAGACGTTGGGTTGCGCTCCCAACGTCCGCGTCTACGGAGAGGGGGTCCGATTTTTACCCCAGGACCCAGAAGAGTACCGAGTTACAATTGACTTCCTAGAGAGACAAGAAGGACTGGAGTGGTTCACCTACTCCCCCCCCCCCCCCGCACTGCAAGGCCTCAAAATCGCCATTCGCGGCCTTCCAAGCGGCACAGACGCCCAGATCATACTCGAGGCCCTTCGACAGAAGGGCTTTGAACCAAAACACGCCCGCCAGATTAACGGACGACGAGGCAGAAACGGGTGCATTTTCTTCGTCGTCCTGAAACGAACGCCCGGCCTTTTGCCTGCAATTTACGAAGTCATAAAAATAGCAAGCCTGCCAATAATTATTGAAGCCTGGAGGGGGGAGCGCCGGCTGGCGCAGTGTTTTCGCTGCCAGCAATTTCGGCACTCCTCCCAACAATGTAACAAGAAGATGGCCTGCGTGCGGTGCGGGGGGCCTCACCCCGCCCGCCAATGCGACCGACCCAAGGACGAGCCGGCGACCTGCGCAAACTGCGGGGGCGCCCACACGGCCAATAACAAGATGCGCTGCCCCGTTTTTCAACGGGAGCTGAGAAACCGCCGGGCAGGCACCGCGCCCCGGACAAGAGGACCCGGGCGTCGAATAGAAGCCAGACCGGCGGCCGAGACAACCGTCGAGTATGCGGGGGCGTCATTAATGCCCCCCGCTAATAACCCCCCCACGAGAGGCGAGACAACCATGAAACCGAGGACAAGAAGACGCCAAAACAAGCGACAACAGCCAGAAGCTACCCTAACTGCCATACCAGAGCAGCCAAGCACGCCAGACCAGGAGAATTCGCACCCACTGTCGGAGGAAACGCAGCAAAAGATACACGAACTTCGGGCCCAACAGATTGAACCGCTTATGAAGGCCTCACGACAAATAGAAGACGCCACAGGGAAAGACACCGCAGACCAAGAAGCCCAGAGAGCAAGAGACCTGGAGTACTGCCTCAGACTCAGAGATATCGACCTACAGATCGAAGAACTCCAACAGCCAAGCGCACCTATCACTACGAAGCAGAAAGGAAAATGACAGACGACCATAGAGGCAAGCCAACAAACCTTAGCCTCGGGAACAAGACCCTCCCGTGCAACGGGAGGCGAGAGAAGCTTCAGCCAGAGGGGTTTCCCTGATGCTGACGCCCCCGCACGCCCCCGCAAGGGGGTGAGCGAGAGGAAGGTCCGTCGATGATAGGGGTCTCGGTCGAGCTGATTTCGACTTTAAGCGAGCCACACGCGTAGACCGCGTGTATCGGCCCATTACAGCTGCGAGACCCTTAAATAAGGAACATTAACTTGTTCAAAAACAGTAACATCATAGACTCTGATCGGAACGGTCACCGAGTAGACTCTGAACGATAGAGTTTATTCGGAATATTGACACGACAGAGTCTAATAAGATCGCTAGTTTGAGTGGTTATATCGATACATTATATTCGTAATCATAATTAATATTCGTAATGGTTGAAATATTTAACTCTCTCCTTACTCAACTATACGATCGGCATGCTCCAGTGCATGCTGTTAAGCTAAAACATTTACCTGCTCCCTGGCTAAACTCTGATTTACGTAAATTAATGAACAAAAGGAATATTGCTAAATCTAATTATAAAAAAGATCCATCTGAAAAAAATAAAACCAAATATAAGTATCTACGTAATCGGTGTAGTAGAATGTGCAGAGATGCGCAGAGACGACATATTCATGTATATATTAAACATGGTGATGGACCAAAAATCTGGAAATTTTTAAAATCAGTAGGAGTTGGGAAGTCAAGAGATCTTGTGACAACTAATATAGACGTTGAAGCTTTGAACGACCATTTTACATCCAATGTCCACAACTTCGATTTGATCACGAAATCAGAAACATTGAACAATTTACTAAACGTGTCAAAACCGTTGTATGATAGCTTCATCTTTAATCGAGTAACTGATAAAGAGGTAGAAAATAGTATTAAAGCTATATCCTCTAATGCAGTTGGAAATGACGACATTAGTCGTAAAATGATTCTTCCTATTTTAAATATTATCCTACCTACCATCACATTTATTTTCAATATGTCTTTATTCTCCTCTACTTTCCCAGCTATCTGGAAACAAGCTACTGTTGTACCGCTTCCCAAGTGTAGTAATCCAGCTGACTTTTCCCAATATAGACCTGTTTCGATACTTCCTTTTTTATCTAAAGCATTTGAACGACTTGTTCATAAACAACTCTCGTCCTTTTTACTTGTTAATGATATTTTAAATCCGTGTCAATCAGGTTTTCGTTCCGGTCATAGTACTGTAACGGCGCTAGTAAAAGTCTCTGATGACATACGTCAGGGCATGGAAAACCAAAAGGTGACGATACTTACCCTTCTTGATTTTAGTAATGCTTTTAATACTGTTGATTTTGACGTCCTTCTAGCATTACTTGATAATATAAATTTGGCTCCTTCTGTTGTAGAGTGGTTTGTAAGTTACTTGAAAGGCCGTCGTCAGCGTATCCGGATCGAAGACAAATATTCACAGTGGTGCGAAATTACCACTGGTGTTCCACAAGGAGGTGTACTCCCTACTCTGCTTTTCTCAATTTTCATCAATTCTATAACTAATTCTCTCTCCTCTTCTTATCACTTATATGCGGACGATCTGCAGATTTATTACCAAACACCAGTGACTGATTTATCTAATGCAATAGACATCATGAATTCAGATCTACATAAGGTTGGACACTGGGCTGAATCCCACGGACTATCCCTTAATCCCAACAAATCTCAATGTTTACTCATTGGTAGTACTAGGCAACTGCACAAGATAGATTGGAACTCTTTAGCACCTATCTGTTTGAACAATGTTACGATTTCTTATTCCACCACAGCCAAGAATCTAGGTGTGATCTTTGATAGCAATCTATCTTGGAAAAATCATGTGAGTGAAGTTAGCAGAAAAATATTTGCATCTTTGCGTTCACTGAGAAGAATGCGCAATTTGTTACCTACATCGACTAAAGTCATGCTTGCAGAATCATTACTTTTGCCTATCCTTGATTATGCTGATGTCTGCTACCTGGACGCTAATGAGGAATTAATTAATAAATTGGAGCGGCTACAGAATACATGCATTCGCTTTATCTATGGACTTAAGAAATTTGATCATGTGTCTGAATACCGGTTAAAGCTTAAATGGCTACCTATTCGGTACCGACGAAACAGCCACATTCTGTCTCTCCTGTATAACGTCCTTCATAATCCCAATTCCCCTCCCTACCTAAAATATAAATTCGAGATGTTAGGTTTCAGAGATTCCCCATCACACCGTCTATGTTCTCAAAGTATACTCAAATTCCCAATCTCTCATACTAAATTTTATAATAGATCATTTGCAGTTCAAGCTGTACGTCTATGGAATGCACTTCCTTGCGATATTAGGCAGGCAAGATCTGTGACAACATTTAAGAAATATCTCCACCGACATTATCTCTCGCTGTCCTAGTTGAACAGTTTTGTTGCGTTATTTCTATTTTTCTTCTTCTTTTTTTTTCTTACATTTTCTATATATTTTTATTGTTTATTATTTTCTTGTAAGTCTGTGTGTATTTATATTGCCACCTGGAATTTTAAAAGATTGAATGTCTCCCTAGGGTTGCCTGGAAGAGATCGCTCTAAGCGATAAGGCCGCCTAACTGTACACATATTGTAATTGAATGTATAACTTTGTGTATCTCTAAAGTGTGTGCAATAAAGAGTTTTATTATTATTATTATTAATAATATTATAAGAACTTGTAATTAAAATATATTATACAAATATTACGGATAGAGGTGATTTACGACCACCTCAATATATTCGTAAACCAACCATTCATCTTTTTTTTTCATAAAGTCTTTCCTTTGAGTGTGGATTATTACTTGGTGGTCGAGTGATTTAATAGGTAGGATGTCAATAGCTACAGGTTCGAAGCCGAACGTATTTTTCGGAATTCATGTACATTTACTAATTTTAACCGGCAACATTATTGGGTAACGATATAGGAAACAATTGAAAGGAAACCTGCATGTGAAAAAATATAGAACAGAGAAAAATATAGAACATAGTCCAACGGTGACACTTTTACAGGTTGATGTTATTATTACTATATAAACTAGTTTCCTTTAACAGTACAATTCTCTTGTTGAATATTTCTTGATATTTTAACCAACCAAAAAAGAACAAAATGACATACAATTTATTGAAGTTGTAGAAAAGGGTATAGGGACAATCTTTTATCGACCAAAAAGTGCTGTTCCATTATTCCCGGTTATATAACATCAAAATTAAAATGAGCGAAGCAACGGTTAGTCATTAAGCGTTTGGTAAATCGTATTCAGCACCGTAGCACAGTATAAATATAAGACCGTATTTATATAAATTCGTTACAAAGGTATTTACTTTGCTAAGCAGTATTGTAAAATAAGGGGCCCGTTTGTGCGATGTTATATTGTGCTAATGACTACGTCCGGTACTACTACGAAGCACCCGAGAGGCGAGACTACAATGCCACCGGAACATTACTAGCACCACCGTATTCGAGATACATAAATAAGAACTATTGTATAGATTGACGTATTCAAGAAGACAAATTCAAAATATGTTGCTGATGGTAAGCCTCATTTGGCAGGTTGTTAGTATTTATGTAACTAATGTATACGTTACATGTTAATGTAAGTAGCGTGCGAGTAGTCCGGTGAAGCTGTTAAGACCTTACTGTGTCAATAAGTAGAGATTTCGAAAAAAAAAAATAAGTTGCTTGCGTATCGTACTTACAATTGCTTTCAAATAGAATTTCTATAACTGTAAATAGTCTCACAAATTTATAATTATTTAATACAATTTAAAAAAATGCGTGCGGAGCTGCGGGTACAGCTAGTATATATACATGTCGGAATGTTAGAGGGAGCTGTCAAGCTGATTATTGTTTGCATACATAATATTGTCTACATTCTAAATTCTTCTTTATTCTAAATTTGTAATTTAATTTTATTTGATTTGTTACATTTTTCTATAATTTAAAAATCTTAATAAACGAATTAAAGATAATCTAATTAAAGATAAAGATTGTAATTTGCGTTACGACCAATAGGAGCAGTGCACGTGCCTCGAGCGGGGTCGAGATCTTTACTGTAAGAGACGGACAGTTTTATTAATTCCAAAGTACCTAATTATGATTTTATTTCATTTGTTACATTTTTATATAGCTTAAAACCTTAGTAATCTATACTAATATTATAAAGAGGTAAAGTTTGTGAATTTGTGACGTTGTAACGTTGTAAGGGGTAATCTCAGGATCTACTGGTCCAATTTTAATAATTCTTTCATTGTTATGTAGCTCAGTAATCGAGAATGGTTATAGGCTATATATCATCACACTAAGACCAATAGGAGCGGAGCATAGATAAAAAATGTTTCAAAATCGGGATGTTCTTTCCTTTTAGAGAATTGCTGCGAACGAAGTCACGGGCAAAGGCTAGTGTGATATAAATGTCAAATATTGTAACTCACATAATGACCAATCAGAGCAGAGCCAGTGCCTCGAGCAGGGTCGAGGCGCCATCTTCACTTTAATATGATAAAATTAATATTACAAATACGTGGGACGTCAACATGTTTCAAAAGTTGCTCTAGAATGTCGCATCTGAAACAAAAGAAAGTGCAGGCTAGCGAACCTCTTTTTTTTGTAACTCAGTTTTTTGCGATTACGGCCCACATCTCTTAACAATATATATATTTGTGGATGTTAAAAATTGACTGGGATCCAGTTCCACCTCAACAAATCAATGAAAAGTAGAAGATATTTGAAAATAAGTTACCTTTGTTGACTCATTCCAGTATACTTGGATACATAGGTGGCAACGTTGTTGGCTCTTGCGGACGCTAGTGAACGTGCATGTGTGATTTATCTCCATGCTGAATCTAATAAGGATGTAGATGTCAATCTATTATGCGCTAAATCAAAAGTAGCGCCACTGAAATTAATTTCTTTAGCTCGTTTAGGGCTTTGCGCAACACTCTTCATGACTAGATTATTCTGAACAGTGTTGAATAATTATAAGTCTTGTAATAAAATTGAGCCGGTTTTGGTTTTTTACAACTCGACTGAAAACCTTCATTGGATTCACATGAGTCCACATAGCTGGAAAATTTTCGTAGTGAATCGGATTCCTCAGATTCATGAGAACCTCGATGCGTCGAATGTCTGCCACATTTCCGGCAATGATAATGATTGTTTATCGCGTGGTTTAACTCCAGCCGGACTCAAGAAACATCCCTTGTGGCTTAAAGGACCATTTTGGGTTCATCAGAATTCTTCTAGATGACAAATACGGCTTTTTAAGTCAGCAAATTTCTATAATTTAGTAATACTAAAAATAAAAACTTTTGCTGTTCCTGCCGTTCAACCAGGTCTACCAATATTTTATGCCATGGCTCAATGTATGTCGTTATTGCAAAAATGTTTACGTATGACTGTGTGTTGAGATTTGCAAAGATATGACTCAAGCGGAAACAGTTATTTTTCGATCATTGCAATCTTTTCACTTTGCGGATATCATTATTATTATTAGTATTTATTTAGATATCTCTGATACTTAATGTTTAATTAAGTAGCAGGAGTACCTCCAGGAGAAGTCACCAGTCTGCTGGAGTTCAGTGCGTTATGGACAGAAATCGCCGGACAATTCTAGCGTTGTCGAGCAGGATGGCACGTTGGAGACTTGCTATAGTTAGTCTTCCTCGCAGTCCCAGCCGCCTAAGATATTTTTCGAGGTTAGTTGGGATTAACCTTTTAACGGAGATAACTATTGGGATTATTTCCATGGACGTCACCCTCCACATTTCCGCAACCTCGTGTGCCAGATTAAAGTATTTAGTTCTCTTATCTGCTTCGGCTTTCACGAGATTTTCGTCAAATGGGACGCTGACGTCCACAAGAAATATTCTCGACTGTGAATGATCCCTCAATACTATGTCAGGCTTGTTTGCCGTAATAGTTCTATCCCAGTAGAGCAGTGCGCGGTCATTTTCAAGCACAGAGTCCGGTTTGTATTGATAATATGGTACTCTCCGTTCTGTGAGTCCGTACTTCAAGGCAAGCTCCTGATGTATTATTTTGGCTGCTTGATTGTGTCTATGCAAGTATTCAGTATTAGCAAGCAAGGAACAACCAGAGGTAATGTGCCTTAATGTTTCTCCTGGACAACGGCATAGGCGGCAAATGTCGATAGTGCCTTCCTTTAAGATATATTTGCGGTGGTTGTTCGTCTTAATGACCTGATCCTGCATAGCACAGATGAAACCTTCTGTTTCACCAAACAGATCTCCAAAGCGCAACCAGTGGACGGAGGCTCTTTTGCCGACGTGCTGTTCGTGGAGAGCTTTATAAAAACGTCCATGCAATTCTTTGGCTTTCCATATGGACTCCCGATCGGAGGCGCTTACTATTGTTGGCATGTTCCATTCCTCTTCAGCTAGATGTAGAGGAGTGAGCCCTTTGTCACATTTGGTGACGTCTGCATGCATCGGGCTTTCTCTTATGCTAAGAAAGTAACTTCTAAGACTATAGATCTCACGGTTGTGCATCGTTTTTGCGCTAATAACGCCACGACCGCCACATTTACGTTGTACGTACAGCCTTATCACTGATAATCTCGGATGATGCATTCTGTGCTTTGTCAACATGGTGCGGACTTTCCTATCAAGAGCGTCTAACTCGGTCTGAGTCCATCTGAGTACACCGAACGTATACATAAGCACTGGGATGACCCAATTGTTATATGCTCGAATCTTATTCGCTCCAGACAAATAGCTTCTGAGAATTATTGTAAGGCGTTCATAAAACTTATCGTAAACTGCCTGCTTCATATCTGCTTCCATGATACCCAAATTCTGTGCCATGTCCAAGTACTGGTATGTTTCAGTCTCAGTGAGAGATCTTAGATTCGTTGGAATGTAGCCAGTGAGATCGGTGCGTACAACTTTACCCCTTTCTACGTGTAGCCTCGCACATTTATCAATTCCTAGCTCCATGTTGATGCCTTCACTAAAATTGCAGGTAATCTGTAGTAAGTGCTCCAAGCGTAAAGCATTTGGGGCTAGCAATTTTAGATCATCCATATATAAAAAATGAGACACATAATTACTTCCTCTCTGAAACTGAAATCCTGTTCCTGATTTCTCTAGTAGTGTACTTAAAGGGTTCAGGGCCAGGCAAAACCAAAGTGGACTCAAGCAATCACCCTGGAAGATTCCCCTCTTAATTAGCAGACGGTCATTCGGGGCCGCCATAATCCGCCCAGATATACAAAGCATCGTACTCCATTGGCCCATACACGCCGCAAGGAAGTCTCGTAAACTATCATCAACTTTGTATAACTCGAGAATTCTCAGTAACCATGAATGAGACACCGAGTTGAAAGCTTTTTTATAATCTATCCAAGCTGCAGCGAAATTTCGTCGTCTACATTTCATAAGTTGGCCTATGACTAAGTCAATCAAAAGTAGCTCCTTGGTACCGCGACTACCCCCTCGACATCCATTTTGAGATGGTGAGATAATATGATTGTTCATTATATGTGTATTCAGTTTTAATTTCAAAATAGATGTGAGAGTCTTATATGTGGTTATAAGACATGTAAGGGGGCGATAATCAGATGGGCTCGCAGTGCTGGTG
>JACEII010001237.1:0-14466 GCA_014332785.1 Antheraea mylitta | reverse complement strand
AGCTAAGTTGGACATTTCGTGGTTTAGTACAAAAAATAGTTCTTAAAAATTAAATAATAATGTAATAATACATTTTGCATAATAATTGGAATTTCACATTACATCATTTATAATTATTCAAATCTTGTAATAAATCCAGTATTTTTTTAAACCTTATACTGCCAAACTGTTTGCTAACCTTTGCATCATAAGGTCTATTTTCGTTTGTATGGCGCTTAAATCTTTATGGTTATTCACTAATACAGGTGTTAATATTATTTTAGCGACATTGTTTGCGTTAAATCATAATATAAAATTGGTACTTGTATGTTCAATGCACAGCGCTCACCGGCCGCTGCCGCGGTTGGCTCTCTTTATTTTTTTTTTTCACAAGTTTAACCTAACCTAACCAAACAGTGTTTTGTTTTAGCTTAAAAATCATCAAGTCGGTAATAAACAAAATTACCAATGATTGTTCGGAAATAACTCGTGACCTTAAAACTTTCATTATAAATATCTTAGTAACTGTGACTTTTTTTATATCATGGGAGGCAAACGAACAGATGGGTCACCATGTCTTTTTTTTCTCGAACTGACTATGCTATTGAGCTAGCAAGGTCTTAACAGCTCCACCGGACCACTCTATGGTAAGTGATCACCACCGTCCATAGACACTTGCAACATCAAGAGAGTCGCAAGTGCGTTGCCAGCCTGTGTTGGGGGAGGAAGGGAAGAGGACAGATGGGCTTCCGGCACTCTCACTGACCGAACGGGACGCAACAATGCAAGCACTGTTACTTCACGTCGGTATTATGTAAGTAAATGGTAGTATCACCGTACTACCCCTGACGAACCGACCCATTCATGCTAAAACCAGCAATAGCTTCAGCGTGGCTCTACCACCTATTAAACTTTCCGCGGGGAGGGGAAAACATCCCTTTTCCCAGCTGCTTTCATCCTCTTCAATTTTTATATCTAGAAGCGAATTTTATATGCAGCCCTATAAATACTTTTAGATTCCAAAAACTTTATTTAAAAACAAAGTATTCAATATGATTTAGGTGGAAAATGAGTTTATACAGTTTAAGATAAAATTTCCTTTTTTTCTCGACTGCTAGCTCCTTTTATTTTGGTTTGGTTAGGTTAGATTTGCAAAAAAAAAATTAATGCGAGCGCGGTGTATTTAATACACAAGTATCATAAAATTTAATAATAAAATATAATATACAATCTACGACTTATATTTGTACGCTATAAATTTGAAATGATATATTACCAGGTGTCGTTAAAAACGAATGAGATTCATTAACATAGTAACTTCTTGATATTTTCTACGATTATTAATAGTCTTAAAATGTTTAATAACTTTAATAAGTATTTTCGAAATTATGTATATTTTCTGTGTACAAAATGTCAATAACATCGGTTGTCAATCAAATATCTATCTTCTCTTATATTATCACTGACAACTTTTCTGCTGTAAGAATCAAGGAAGACATACTCTTTATGTGTACAACATTTAGAAAAAAAGTACAACTATTTTCTAAATCCGTATATACAAATAGGCAAACCGAATAACTGAAATGGGAACAATAAAAT
This sequence comes from Antheraea mylitta, assembly GCA_014332785.1. Taxonomy (NCBI): domain Eukaryota; kingdom Metazoa; phylum Arthropoda; class Insecta; order Lepidoptera; family Saturniidae; genus Antheraea; species Antheraea mylitta. Next base: position 12,888 of record JACEII010001237.1, on the reverse strand, counting down.
AAAATTATATAAATTTAATGTTATATTCGTGATCAGTGGCTTTTATAATACATGTTTATTATAAAAAAATTAAATCCTAGTCAATAAATTCAATATTAGCCTGTAATATAAAATTGTGGCACTTGATCATTGACGTAGCCTTTAGAAAATGTTTTATCACTTAGATATAAAATTTATCTATTCTTCATTCTAGTACACATACACACTTCAAAACAATAGTTTTTTAGCTTTATGGAATGTTGTTTCCAAAACAGCGCTATCGATCAGGTAATTGTCCAATTTATAAATAACTTTTGGACATTATAATCCACTTATCATATTACTTGAGTTATCATCCAGTAAATCGGTAATATCCTTTGGGATTTTATTATAGAACCTAACACCATTACCTAAAAAATGTTACTAGTCTTACTGAGCCTGAAACATGGGATGGGTAATTTGTAATTATTTCTGGTATTAAAATCATGCTGATCTTTTATTAGATCAAGCTCATTGAAGTCTTTGCGGACATACATTAAAATAATCAAGAATGCATTGGGAAAGCAGTGTTAAGATACTAAATTCCTAAAACTTTGTTCTTAATTATTCACGAGGTTCCTCCATATTGCAAATTGCTAAAACTACTCGTCTATGTAATAAAATAAAAACATTAAACCAGAGAAGTAATCAAAGTTCGACCTATTAATTAAAAAATCTGATAACTGGCGAAATTTGTGACACGCGAATAAAGTAGAGCTTTATCTTCCCGCCAAGTTTTTAATGTGAGGACGCCATTGTAATTTGGTATCAAGTGATATCCAAGAATACATTATTTTGTTAAATAAGTCTACTAGATATAGCACTCTTTCGATTTTCATTCTTCTATCAACATAAAAGTCTCCACGGTAGACAAATGTGATAAATTCGAAAGACATTAGTTCTATACTAAAAAAATAATTGGAAGTTTCATGGAATTAAAGTAAATTAAGTTAGAAGATTTTGTTACACATTTTTTTTTTCATTTATTTAGTGTACAGAGGTAAGAAGTGTTTACATCAAATATTTTAAAAATATAGTCGAAAATGATAATTTGTAGGTATGCGGAAATGGTTAGCGATGGACAAAAGTTAACGGGATACTGATATATTTTTGTTATCGTTCAACGAAGTAGTAGCGCAACATTTAGATAAAAATAGCGGTTAAATATAAAAGCAAATATAAGTATATAATTTAAACATTAGTCTATAAAACATATTTAATATTAAAAAATTGAAGATATAAATTGGTCGAAAATAGATATTTATTTAGAGGAACCATTATAAAAGTTTCTTGGTCTACTTCAATTAAATAAATGCATACAATACCACTTGTATTACTTAACATTACGAACTTTTCGCAGTATACTGGACTGCCGTCATTTCGCGTAATGTATTAGGACTGTTGATATTTTTAAAAATATCGGATTTTCGATATATCGATATTTATGAAAATATCAATATCGGACCTCGATATATTGGAAAAAAATATCGATATATCGATATATATCAGCTATGTTCAAAAAAATGTAATTCAGCTTAACATTGATTTACAGTTTTTAATCTAGTATATTTGTACAGTTTATACCATATATGTTTTAAAATATAAGAGTACAGTTCTAAGAGCCACTTAAACAAACGTTATTCAATCATATTAATAATCGTCATCATTATTGTTTTATCTAAATAAGATAATTATGTGTACCAATATTTTTCAGTCCATCAGGTACCAAGTTTTTTAAATAATCTACTAGTTTCACTAGTAGAATAACATTTCGATGTCTGCTGGTTCGAACCTCGGTGTGTTATAATGAATTTTACAAAATTCGTGTACACTTACTAATTTAAATTGGTAACAGTATCGTCTGACGGTCAAGGAAAACCGCGTGAGAAAACCTGAGCCTGAGAAATGTTCTGGTAGTATTATTATATGTGAGAAAACGTACAATTGTGGTTTTCTCAGAGTTTGAAATTGCCAATACGCCGTGGACTAGTGTGGTGATTATGTGCATACCTTCTTTCAGGAAAAGGTCTGTGGCCCTGGATTGGCTCTCTTACAGGCTGATGGTAATAAATATTTTTCAGCAAGAGATTTTTAAAATATGATTTACTTCATGTGTTCAGCTGTTTCACTAGGTACTATGATTATTACTAGCCTGCTTCATATTCATTGATCCAAAACGTGGCGGCGTAGACAATAACGGAAGGAATAGGATAAATGCAGGATGCACGAAATGGAGAGAGATGTTCAGGTTATACGATCCACGAATGCCCTTGAAACTCACGGGGAAGGCGTATAAAATTATTATAAGATACAGTTATACTGCATGCATCTTAGTGCTAGATTACAGAATAAACGGATGAGAAAAAACTGTACGTGGCAGAGCTGCGATTGTTAATACGTATGGTGTAACTAGAAGTGATGAGAATAAAAATGTATCAGGTAAAGTTTGGAAACATAACCAGTGACAGAAAAGATAAAGAAAGAAATAAGAGGTTAGCATGATACAGGCATGTCATAATGAGAAATGAAAGACTTATAACTACAAAAGTTTTAAGTATGAAGGTGAATAGATATAAAAGTAGAAGAAACCGAAGAAAGCATGGATAAAGTGTCTAAAAATGACACATGTAATAAGTATGAATTCTGAGATTATATTTGACCGAGAAGACTGAAAAAAAAAACATAACGTATCAATTCAACCTAGGTGAAATAAGGCTAAGAAAATGATTATGAATTAAAAAAAATATCGACCGCCGATATCCGAATTATAATATCAAAATATCGATATATCGCCCAAAAAATATTACTAAAAAATATCGATATTTTAAAATAAAAATATCGATATTTTATCAACAGTCCTACTGTATATAACGTAACAGTGATGTAACGAATGTTCATTTTTACATATTCGCAAATAAGACTGTTTCTCATTGATATTTGGAAACGCGAAGTATATTTAGAAAATTTTACAATTACATCTAATTGTTTAATAACATATTAATATTAAAAAAAAATACTCGACTTATATTTAAGTAATGAATAATAACAGAAATAAGTTATTATTTTCAAAAAGAAAAGAGTTTATCATACACGCTACATATAGTTAAATCTCACCTACGTAACTGAAAGTACTTGCAAACTTTTTACGTGGAAACTATTTTTTAATCGGCGACATCTCTTTGGGAATTTACGATTTGTGTATATCATTGCCTATACTTAATTCTAATTTTACAGTTATTCTGCAATGCAAGGAATGCGTAGTTACGCAATGTTAGTATTTCAGAAGTGTAATTATCGCTTGGCTGGCTTATTACACACTCAGAGCTTCGCTGCCCATAGATGCGTGAAACGGCAATTCACACACACTCTACTCCTTCATCGATATTGGCATACCTTTGGCTGTTATGTTGGCACCTTACATCTAAGCACGCAGGTTGATGGTATGTCAAGACGCGTCACGGACTTAGTGTTTCAGAATTCAACATAGTGTCCTCTTTAGGAAATCTTGGGACAAGTCGGCCCAAGAATAACGTATTCCGAAAACGTTTTCATTTTTTTTTTCTCGAACTGATTACACTATTGACCTAGCAAGACCTTAACAGCTTCACGGAACAAAATTGAAATGTTTTCACCTCTTTTGGTAACTATTAGTACCGATGAAAGCTTGCTATATCAACAATGTAATACTAATGTTTCTGGTAATAACAGCTATGCTTAGATAATGCGTTTTTTTTCTCGAACTGACTACGCTATTGGCCTTCATTTTTTGGCCTTTACAGCTTCACCGGACTACTAAGGCGAGCGCTTAAGGCACTCAGTCGATTTTATATTGACAACCAGCTCAAGGGTGCACGGCACACCTTGGCTTGGCTGTTGCCCGTTACATGCAAAATCGCGACCTATCTTAGCAAGCTAGCTAACTATTCATATATGTTTGAGTTGTCGAGACGTATATGTGTACCAAACATATACGCCTCGACAACTCCTCCATATATTTTTTATTGAGAAATTGAGAGTTTTCAGTTCGATAAAGGAAAAAAAGTAAACCCTTCCACCAAAATGTGTAGAGTGTAGGCGTGCACGTGTGTGGGGGTGGTCGTGTAGTGTTATAGCAGTGATGTATGGGTGTGTCACCGTATCGTGCAAGCAACGCACTCAAGGGCTCGCTACCGAGGGATCGAACCTAGGCTTGAGCCTCTGCCGTGGGAGGCCTAATCGGGTGAATCTTAGGTAATGCGTCAACATGGAATGACATTTATAACAGATTGACTTAAAACGTCATAGACACATTGAGTACATTTAAATTTAACATCGCTAATTTAGCCGTGCCTTAGGTTTTGTGAACATTTCTGACAGTCAATATAACTTAATAATAGTTCGTTTAGGCGGAGTGCCGCCTGACGGTCCTCAGGTCCCCTCGGTTCCTCAGACATGTGAAAGGTCGCTTGCCATCCTTTTTTGGGCAATGGAGTAATTAAAATAGTGGTATTTTACCCAAAACCATATTGTAAATTGTAAACTGAAGATCAAAGTCAATAGTACGATAGCAAATATTAAGTTTAATTCAATTTATAATATTTTCAGGTTATTACAGATACACAGATTCTTTACTGTTTTATTATCTTATATTTAATTTCATATTCTTTTTACAATTTGCAAAAGCAACATTTTTGCAAATGCGAATGGTAAAAAAAAATACGAATATTCGTTACATCACTAATATGTAATATATATTAGAAATAATATAGCGCAAAGTCGTTTGCGAAACAATGGATTACCCTGCTCTGAAAACTTCACAATTTTGTGAAAAGTCATATAATTCGTATAAAAGTTCATTTAAGAAGAAATACAATCACGCGTGATTTTTTTTACGTGATATTAAATCGACAATTCTTAAAAAAAAAGTCACCGCCTAACTTAATTAAATATTACATAAATGAAGGCAGAGAAAGGGCGACGTTGGGTCAAAGGAGTGCCGCTCCCGCTTCGGCACGAGAGTGTGGTAATGGTGGTCCCGCGCGCCACACGTCCTCTACAGGGTGGTACAGTTCGACTGAAGCGAGCGTTGTACGCGCTCGATAGAATGTGCGTTCTCCAGCGCTCTCGCTATCGCCGCCCGCCACGACGAGCAACCCGTCGGCCGCGCCCGCAGCGCACCCCGCACGCGCGTATGACAAATTAGCCACCTCCTCCCAACAATCCTACAAGTGTCATCTACTATTATATACCACGTGACTGTTTACTCGTTAGCAATATTATACAGTATAACTCCTGTCCGCGAAGTAATAGTTACTTTGGGCTAACACGCAGCGCAAGCTCCCAAGAGGAAGAAAAATCCCGATTTTGAAACATTTTTCATTGGTGCTCCGCTCCTATTGGTCTTAGCGTGATGATATGTAGCCTATTACCTTTCCCGATAAATGAGCTATATAACACTGAAAGATTTTTTCAAATTGGACCAGCAGTTCCTGAGATTACCCCCTACAACTTCACTAACTTTACTTCTTTTAATATTATATAGTAGTATAGATACTCAGTATTCGATACTCGTTCTAAAATTTAAAAAAATAGGTGCTTAATATTTAACATAATTGTTTAGAGAAACACAAACATGATATTCAATTCATTAGGCGCTTTTGTGAAAGCACGCGTCAAGACAGTGTCAGTGAACCGTCGGTCCGTGTTAAGTGAAGCGTGAAATAACTGAGATCAACGACTAAGGATAATTTTTCGAAGTATGAATAAAAAACGGTTTATTATTCAAATTATTATCAAAGGTTAACTTGCACCTAGGTTTCTTTATGTTTGATATAGATTCGCATATTTGTGTGAGTGTGCCATTTTCGAGCGTTTGTAGGTAGTTCCATACTGTCTCTTATATTTATACTGTGATATTATATTATTATAAGTCATAAGCAATAATAATTCTAAGGCGCTTAATACTCACATCATCGAAATTATACCGTTCTACTGATGTTAGAACAGTCCGCCTGGGAGCGTTGCCGCCTATAACATACAGATAGTTGTCCAGTACAACTGCTGCGGCTTGACTACGAGCGTGTTTCATCGATGACAATATATACCACTTGCATGATTTAGGTTTATAACATAATAGATCCCTAGTGTGCCTCCATGTGTGGGTGCAACCACCAACAATATATATAGCACCTGTAATATCATTTCGTATTTGTTGTAGTTAATAAATACTACGTTTCAGAAACTGAGTGTTAAGATAATTCTTAAAGATTGATCAACTTAATTATAATTAATCAATACACTATTAAAACCTTTCAGGGTGGCATATATACTAGGGGTGTAAAGGGTGTCGAGTAACATCTTAAGACTTGAGACACCCAAGCCAACCTCACCTGCACGTGGTGCACCCTGCTGATCAACGAACGAGGCAATGGCGATAGCGGGGTGGTAGGGTTTTACAGCCCGACTGGGTCGCAACCACCATGTATATGGCGAAAAAGCTGGTCATAGTGACTTGCTTCTGCGCGTCGCGTTTCGGGATCAGCCTGTGCATATCCAGTATCGGGTGACTTTCGTCATTATGGTCGGCATGACAACGGCGACCGGCGATGGATAATCTGTCTATCGGTGGTTGTCGATGTTTTTGGATTGTACTATGCTTAACATCAGGCATAGTGCAGTCACTTTGTCGTGCTTCAATAAACATATATATATATATATATTAAGATTTCTTCCTAAATAATTTTGTAATGAATCTGTCAACTATAACTGACAAAGCCACTTGTTTTCTGATCAAATAGGGAATTAAACAGATGATTAACAAGTTTTAGTATTATAGTGTTTCAAAAATGTAATATTAAGTCTAGCAAATAAAAATTAAATTACCTTGATAATTAACAACTCCCATTCCAAATCTAGGTTCTGGCATTCTTCCGGCTAACGTCCATTTATCTGTTACGGGATCATATACTTCGATGGACGCTCCCATATCAGAGCCAACCCAACCTCCAAAAGCATATAAGTTCCCATTCCACGCGGTCAGACCAAATTCACATCGTGCTTCTTTCATGGGCGATATACTTGACCAAGTATTTTTCTAAAATGAATTAATCCTTGACAAATTGTTGTTAATTTAAATTTCTATAATGTTACGAATATTGGCATTAAAACCCTAAAAAAGTAATATGTGTGACCTTTGTCATAAAGAGAAACAATGTTTGTTAATTATAAACAAAAGTTGCTGAAATAAATATGCTTACTTTAAAATGAAAATTATATAAATTTTATCATTTAAGTACTTGTGTAAGATATAATTGGGATCTTTCTCACTTGTGAATCATAAACTTCTCCATTTGCTAATATTTGGCTGCCCTGCTCGCCTCCAACTGCGTAAATTTTGCCCGCTAGTGTTGCAACTCCTGGCTGAATCCTCGCTATGTCCATAGACGATAATTCCTCCCATTCCCTACGTAGTAAATTACTAGTGATATACTGTTCTCCTGGACGTGTCCGTCAATGGCGAATGGCGTCTTTGGTTATAAGTAGTATATGCGAGGAAAAATTTTATTTTAGATCCAAAGCTTACTTTAGCTAGGCACATTGTGCAATGACCGTTTGTTGACCGAAGACTTTTCACATCTAGTTCTTACAATCGCTTTTATTGAAATCTAATAACAGTGAATCCCAAGCTCTTTTACGTACTTTTTTGTACGAATTAGCTATGAGGAAATTTATTTTAAAAATGGTTATCTTTATGAACAAAAACTCTCTAGAGATGGATAAGATTTTATTTCCTCCAATGTTCTATCGTTCAAAGATGTTCGGACTGGTCTCAAAACGCTTATAGGTTGTTTAAGGACTTGTCTTAGATAAACTTACTTAAATAAGCAGTGTTAATGATAATGATTGTGAGTATTTTGAAAAAAAAAAAACACAGTGTGAAGTAAGTTCTCTAAGAGGGACATATTGTCAAACAAAGACATAGATATGTGGGTAAAATGTAAAATTGGAAAAAAATCAAGTTATCAATTTTTTTTTCACTTATCAAGATTATTTTGTTCTGTTAAATAATAGATACTGAATTTTAAAACTAGCTCATTGACTTTGTACAAAGATTATATGAATATTTTCATGAAATTGGAGTAATCTGTTTAAAGCATCCAAAAAACTAATCTAAAAATTCATAATATAGCAGCAGAAGTAATATAATTACTATGTATACTGCATAGTGGAATTTTTCATTGGGTTTCTTTTGATATCTACAGTTAGACATCCATTTGAGCAATTCGTTTTCAAGATTATTATTCACAATCAAGCAGAATATTACGTTTCCTACAATTATGTACATGGATAATTCACAATACATACAAAGGAAAATCTACCTAACATTACCGTTTATGAAGATCAAATTTTAGCACTGTGTTTAGTATGTTGTCTGTAGTCAATGGAGGGTGTGCAGCTCTATCACGACACAAACCACCAACCACTAGTAGAATGCGACGAGCTCGTGCTCGAGGCTCCGCTGTCAAAGCCACCAAAGCCCCACGACCTGTTTTCTGAAATAAATTATAAATAATTTATATTCGCGCCTATATATATTATCATACTCTGCATCAATATGTTCTGGTGAAAGGGAATTTTATATAAATATATACAATAATTCTTGAATATGATACATTAATAATATTATATTTAAAAAATTATGGATTTATTTCTGTAAATGGTAGAGCCACGCTGAAGCTATAACTGGTTACAGCATGAATGACTCGGGTCGCCCGGGGTAGTACCACCCGGCCCACAAAAACATTGACGTGAAGTATAAGTGCTTGCACTGTCGCGTTTAGTTCGGTCAGTGACAGCGCCGGGCCCACCTCCCTCCCACTCCCTCACCCTATACACAGGCTGGCAACGCACTTGCGACTCCCCTTGTAACACACTTAAGATCAGGTCACCCACATGTTCATTTGACTCCTTTCATATATATAAAAAAAATTATAATGTAAATTTGTATTATAAACAATATTTTACGTCTTAGTTTATTCCTCTTAAACTGAAGGAATGGATTATATAGAACAGTGACAATATATATTATTATATCTGTACTTCTGTCATTAAATGTAACTTTTTTCAACCGTTATGTAAGGTATTTGTTATAAAAAAACACTAACGAATACCAATACACAACAAATACTAATTTATACAGCAGACTTCTGTGAATTACGAATGCAGAGAATTTGTTGTAACTCATATTAATTGTGTATCTGTACTATTGTCTTCTGTAAAAATATAAAGATGGGTAGTTCCTTACATTTTTTGTTACCATGGAACTAATTCAAGTAAGAAGTCAAGTAAATTAATAGTTTACTAGCCTCTGCCCGCGACTTCTTTCGCGTGGAATAGATACACTAACATGCAGCAGTTCTCAAAAAGAAAAAAATTCTCGATTTTGAAACATTGTTCATCTGTGCTCCCCTCCTATTGGTCTTAGCGTGTTGATATATAGCCTATAACCATTCTCGGTGAATGAGCTATATAACACTGAAAGAATTATCCAAATCGGACCAGTAGCTCCTGAGATTACCCCCTACAATGTCACAAACAAACTTTACCTCTTTATAATATTAGTATAGATAATCACTATTAAATTTTACCTTTTATTGTAGGTAGTAGAGATAATTATAATGCATTTGTTTATATTTATATGATCCAAGTATAGAAGCATGTTTCATTTAGCCTCAGCAATTGTGAGAAAACACAAAATGTCGAAATATTTATAAGATACCCACCATGTCAACTCTAGCTGTTTTCAAAGCAACAGCTATTGAAGGATCTTGCACATTTTTAATAGCTTCATCCAAAACTTGTGATGGAATCAAAGGCAACCTAACATGTTCTAAAACTTCAAAACAATGTCGCCTTCTAGATGCTGAATCGTGTTCTAACCATCTAATAGCAGGATATAAGACCTAAAAAGTTTGAGTTCGGAGAATATTATTAAGCCTTAAGTCTACTTTAGGAAATTACATGAAACAGGTATACCTGAACCATGAAACCCCAAGATGCATTCATAAAACATTATTGGATATATTATTATTATATACAGCATTGGTTCATTATCTTGGTGATTCCAATTTGTAGTCTGAGATAGTAATAAATTGAAGGTGGTAGAACCGGGTCGCCTCGCACAGGGTAGTACCATCCTGTCACGACGGATGACCCTGGACGGTAGTGTTCACTTAACATCAGGTGACCCACCTGTTCGTTTGCATCCTATTATATAAAAATAAAAACGATTACTTTCTATTCAGTAATTCCTTTTAGACACAAAAATGTAAACAAATATTAATCAACTACTATAGGTTCACATTAATATATTGGAAATTTCAAGATTCAAGGTGCAAAGAGAGAAGCAGATAATAAAGTATTTAATTCTGTATTATACAACGTGTTTTAATGAATATACTAAAAGAACCTAAGAAGTTTATAAAATGCCCATACCTACTTAACAAGCATACTTTGTACCTGAGATTCACTGTCAACTCTTAATTGTTCAGATGATAGTAAGGTGACTAGCTGTGGTAGTGGTAGTTCGAGCAGCTCATCTTCATTTGCCACTTTGTTCCAATTGACTTGAGCATGTTCTAAAGCCTCATTAGCTAGTTCTATACAGTTATGGGCTTCAGCAAATCTGTAAATTATATTAATTGACCAATGCAACTTCATCTGCACCAAATCGGTTACAACCTGTTTCAATTATATTTTTAGACATGAAATATATTATTGATCCTATAACCCGATTTCAGTGACATATACCGTTTGCAATTGTAAATCAGAACTATACAGGGATTCACTCAAACATGTACCCAGTTGGTATGTGAGAAATCTTTTAAAATAAGCCTAAAACCCATTCCCAAAAAAGACAAAGACTTGGTTTTAATTAGCTCTTTCTATGAGATAACTTAGCAAGTGATAATTGATCAGTTATCAAGTGGGATGAAAAATGATCAATTACTAAAATGACTATTAAAAAATAGGGGTTGGTGTTAAAAATTTAAAATGAAAATTTAAGGTTGTATGTATGTTTAATGTCTAATTATAACAAAATAATAAAAAAATAAAATTGTCCAAAAAATAAAAAGAGTTCTAGTGTGTATAGATAATAAGCTTTTCTTAAGATACCTATATCTCAAAACAAAAATTCTGGTAGACAATTTTAGCCTTTTAAACCATTTATTGTTCAACATAGAAAACTAATTTTGAAATAATTTATAACAGTCAAAGAAAGTTTTAGTTGTTATGGACATTAAATGGTAAATTATTGGCAATCTCATTTGGTTATAATTGCATTTTTAAAATGCTTTATTCATCCCTAAAATATATAACTGAAAAAATAGAATGAGATTTGAATTTTTGTGTTATAACTGCACTGAAATTACTATTAGGACCAGCTGAAAATACTACATTATGAAAAGAATCACCTTTGTACTAAATACATTATTGTGTCACAACCTACAATATTTTAATTCAAAATTAGATTAATAACAATTCAGTAATATATATTCTACTATATTATAGCTTTTATTTACCTAAATATACCCAGGGCATTTGAGGGATCTAATTCTCGTCTTAAGTATTCTCCACATCCTATAACAAGTTCCCTGAGTTGAAGCATATCAGCAGCAATCAGCAAATGTTGAACAGACTGTTTATCAATAATAATTTCACCTGAAAATAACACATTCATATTTTTGATTAATTACAATAATAAATGGTTTTAACATAACTAATCAGCAATATTCCAAAATTGTTACTACATTTACTTCACATGTTACATATTTATTTCTAATCATAGTAACAGAAGCATTTCCCTGTTTTCTGAATTTTGAACTATTACATATATCATAATTTAGGTATCAAAATTCTATATGATGTTCAATACATGTTCAATTGATATAGATTGTTAACAAAAATGTAACAGACATTGTGTAACTTTTTTATTACTTAGAGAATTTATGACCTGTATATATGAAGTCTATGATCATAGGAAGTACATCAGGTGGCACACTGTGTAGAGAAACGTGACTCTTTTGGCTCTCTTCTAAACCCACACTGAACATTGCATCAAAGTAAGCACAACTTGCTGCTAGTACAACTCTATGGGCCTGTAATTAGAATTTTAAATCATAGAAGATCACATATGTGTATTTTTTTATTTAATATCATCATTTAATTATTATTTAATACCAGAAATTTCCTGTAACGAAAATTGAAGACTAAATTAAGATGCCCCAGAGACTGATAGTAAACTATATTCATTTAAAATAATGCAAATCTTATGATATCTCCACTTGTTCAATATATAGATTATTAAATGTTTATTTTATGTTACCTTAACCTTGGTTGTTCCTGATATTAAATCTATGTCACAAAATCTGCCATCTCTTTTGAAATGATGTAGATTGATGAATATTTTAGACGGGTAATCACTACTTTTGTATGGCCGAGCTCCATCCCTGTTCTGTGAAGATTTTTCGTACGCATTTGTTGTCATGACTTACTTAAATTTACACATTCAAAGCCACAGTTTCATTAGATATACAATCACAAAACAACGATGTATTAATTTTTCACTTATATTTGTATAGACACATTAACAACTTCTATGTAATAATTATAATTATGTTTATAACTAGACATTCACTCACATGAAAATTGTATATATTATTATCATTAGTTAGAAAATATCCGTATTTTTGCTACTTTTCTATTTATTTTCTTTATGATTACAATAATAAAAGACAAATGATGTCAGATGGTTTTTCTGACCTTTCTTTTCCAACCTTGGCAATAGGACTGTTGATAAAATATCGATATTTTTATTTTAAAATATCGATA
>JACEII010001236.1:0-10058 GCA_014332785.1 Antheraea mylitta | reverse complement strand
CTAAACTATGCTAAGCTATACATGTATCCATTTTTGGATCATGCAATTAAAATGTAATTCGAAAAGAGGTAAACTAAATCTACTCGATTCAGTTCGATAAGGGAAAAAAGTTAACAAAAACAACCCTTCCACAGATGTGTACAGTGCGTGTCTGATTAACTGTGTATGTGTAAAATCGATGTGGGGCGACAAATAGAGTAGTCATCAATCGATTAATGATAATATAAGATGAATATTCTATCTAGCCATACAATTAAATAAATTTCCCTACAAATTCTTGCAGGTTCCCATATATAGAGGAGCGAAGGTATCTCTGGTAACAACGCCTGACGCTGGAGATTATTATGGCAAGGATGGACTAGGTGATAGCGGAGATGTTTATACTGATTTAATTCCAGCACAAACTGAGAGTGCTGTAAACGCTCTTATCACTCTTTCCAAGAAATATGAAGGTAATGTAATTAAAGTTATATATATATACTTTTTAGGATGTTGATTGAACTACCGTTTGAATATGTAACACGAGTGGGTATGCACCTCCATAGTTTCACAGTACCAACCGTCCCGACAAGAACTAAGAAGTTCGAAAGGTCTTATTTTTGTCTTACTGTGAAGATGTGGAATCACCTCCCGGCCAGTGTGTTCCCTTCCTCATATGACATGAGGTTCTTCAAACGAGACGTGAAGTCGGCATAATAGCGATGACTGCCGTTGCTATTTAACACTGACAGTCACCGTTTTTCTATAGACCGCTCTGTACTTTCCATCAGTTACCGTGCAGTCAATTAGCGGAAGCCGATTTAAAAAAAGTTTATTGTAGTAGCACTGCACAAGTTATTATTTGCTATGTGCACACAGAGAATACATATTATAATTTACATGTTTACATGTTTAGATGCATAATTTTATACGTCACTATGTTGTGTGATTACAGTTAGTGGTATACACTGAAATTTATTTCTTCTAGTGGAGATTGTAGAGGTGACAGCCTTTTTCGGTACAGGATAAGAAGATATGACATTTTGTTGTGACTTTCCTGTTATTAGGTTACTATTGTAAAAATTGATATTTTGTCCAAAAAAGCTGCAATTTATAAGATTATGGGAATGTGATAATAAATTTCACTTTATTGTAAATGAACATATGGCTTTGGTTGGTTACACGCTTATTCTACCTTTCAGTTGAAGCTGCCGGAATACTCATTCCTCCGGATTCAACCAGGATTAAGATTTTTGTTATATTAATGTATCAAAGATTTTTTTACAGAAACTGTATTCGTTTCACCAAATTGGAATACAAAGATGTTAATTTATAAGTATATGATGGAATATTTATCATCAAATATTACATGGAGCTATTATACTGAGATTCTTTACTAAACTAATTTCATTAGGCAAATTAATTAATATAGCAAGTAAAATTTTGCTTCAATAGAAGCCGAATACTGTCAGTTAATACTTTTTTCTGGATGTTTGCATATTTTTCAGCAGTTGACCCCGAAAAAATATTGGGTTATTAAAATTATAGTTTTACCTAAAAATAAAATTAAATTGTGAGATTAAAAACTAACCCCTCATGATTAAATTAAGCGAATGTAATTCATTTTTAAAGGAACTTCATAGTTATATTCTGAGTTTTTGATATATTTCTGTAATATTTATGAATTATAGGTTCTCTATCCGTCATAACTATTGGACCGTTGACAAATGTAGCCTTAGCAATTAAATATGACTCGAATTTCTTGGATCGCTTGGCTCATCTGTACATTGGAGCTGGGCACATTCAGAGTAAGTTTATTTTTCGGCTATTTTTTTCTTCTATTCTGCAGACTCTTAGTCCGCACCTTTTTTTGCTTTCGTTTTATTTATTGTAAACGTCAAAATATATATCGTTGAGCAACTATTGGATTTTTTTTAATATATATTTTTTTTAAGTATTAACTATTTCAGGACACATTTTTTGACACAGATGTCGTTGTGTCTGGTATTTTCCGGTTATTACCAAGTACCCTCTTTTTAGATGTCTAAATACGCATAGCGAAAAACAAGTTTTGGATATAAAAAAAAAACAGTTTTGTTATCATTTTTACTCACTACTACCTGAATAAACATTGAATTAAATTTTAAACTGAATCATTATTGTTGTCAACTTTCATTACCATATTGTTGAATGACTACTGCCATATTACTATGAAGCAAAATCACTTCCGAAAAAAATAATAAAATAAAAAGAAATAAATTATTACAAAAAATAAAGTAGAAATTTAGACGTTATATACTATAGCTCTGATACAATCTTCATCAAAGTTATAAAAATACACGTTAACAATATGGGTAAAATAGTTGCCAAAATGTGTCTATCTCCCTTTATTATAAAACTGAATAAGTAGGCCGGTTATAAAATTAAAAATATTTTATATAGTCTAGACTCTGATAGGGCACTTATGGATGTCAAAACTACCACCGGTTCGGACAAACGACCCACTCATCAAGAAGAATCGGCAAGAAACTCGATCTAGTTTATATTATTATTGTATATCTCTAACTAGTTTAGCAGTTAACACCTTTTACTATAATATGTTCAAGATTACGATTAGTATCAATGGACCGCTACGTTTCAATGAATTTCAGTTCATCCCAAGCAATGTATAGCATGCTGTTGCATTTATAACGAGATATTATGAAGATTGTAAATAAGATTTATTTATATTACAACAATAACTTAATGTTACAGATGAACAGTTTCCTGATCCGGAATTCAACGCACAAATGGACGTTGAAGCTTACAGAATTATTGCACAAAACGCAAGGCCAGATAAAGTCACAATCTTCCCATTCTCACAAACCATGATTTACTGTAATTTTAGCAAGGTAAGTGTAAGAAAACTGAATATTAGTTATCATATAGATTGGTTACGATATGCGTAATGTCACGTGAAATAACTTTTTTTTTCTCGAACTGTCTACACTATTGACTTAACAACTTCACCGGAATACTAAGGCGAGCACTTAGGGCACTCAGCCGATTTTATTGGACAACTAGATCAAAGGTGCACGGCACACGTCCGCTTGGGCTGTAGCCTGATACGTGCAATTCGCGAGCTATCTGAACTGACCTAAGCTAACTATCCATACATACATGACTTGTTGGAACATAACTGTGTACCAAGCATACATACCTCAACAACTCTTATATATATTTCATATCGAATAATTTTCTAAACTATTACAGTCTGATAAGGGAAAGAAACAAAACCTGAAATCATCTGAAAGCACATTTTGCTTTTGTATTATAACAACGTATTTTTATCTTTTTTTCGAACTGATTACGCTATTGACATAGCAAGGTCTTAACAGCTTCACCGAACTACTTATTTTTATCGTTATTTATCACGGTATCGTATTTCAAGGTCTAGTTCAACATCATTCTTTGGAAACTATAGACTAAGCGTATTTAGTGAATTTTAGTGTGTTGCTTCATTTTCCAAATACTACAAATTTTAGAGTCGCTTTTGTTATTTTAATATATAATATTTAAACAATAATAAATTACCTAATTGTTTTCTAAAGTTTTGAATCTTCACAGGAATGGAGGGAGAATGTACTGGGCAGTATAGATACTAATATAATAAAAGCTCAGAACAAATTTGAGAAAGTGTCTCTTATGGGTCAGAATAGCTGGTCGGCTCTCGATCCCGCTACCGTCGCGATGTTCGTGAAACCAGATTTGGTTGAAGAATATAAATATTCAAAGAACGATATCATTTCATGCGGTAAGATCACTTTTCTTGTTATCTCAATTCACGTTACCGTGTTAGACTGTACTGAACGGGAGAGAAAGAAGCATCTAATAATGATTTTATTGAACGAGTCTGTTTTGAAAATGATTTAGTACATATATTAACTTTTGCTAATTTCTCCTTGAATGTCATACGGATTTATTTATGTATACATATAATAAAATTGTAAATGTTACGGGTAACTTAAATTTTTGTTAAAAAGATTAATGTAAGCCATTATTAGAAATTTTTAGAAACCACCGTCTAACTGTTTTTTTGTGCTCGCACCAATGCCGAAGTATAACGCTCATAATAATACGCCACCGTGAATATTATAAAGTATATCCTCGAGTAACATTTAGTTTTTGTATTATTACAAATTTTTTTAACAAAAATTTAAACCGCCGAAAAAAATGTAAAGCAAAAAATAATAACCTTTTTTATATTAACCTTAATAACTTAGTTCTTAAACTAATATAAGTATAGCTAAGTAATTAGAAGTTGCGGGTATCATGCAGTATAAAACGCTTATTTATTATTGTAAATAATTTTAACTTAAAATGTTGTTGAATTATGAAACTACAAAATTTGAATTTTATAATTTTACACGTATGTCTATCACATTGCAGGTGATAAAAGAGGCATCATCACCAATGAGTTCGTTGATGAAAGTGAAGCTAACGTCAGAATTATCTATTCCGTGAAGAGTGGAGAATATAAAC
Source organism: Antheraea mylitta (assembly GCA_014332785.1). Lineage (NCBI taxonomy): Eukaryota > Metazoa > Arthropoda > Insecta > Lepidoptera > Saturniidae > Antheraea > Antheraea mylitta. The sequence goes on along the minus strand of JACEII010001236.1, from coordinate 5,558 downwards.
AATTTTTGTTAGACGTATTTTCTTCTAAATCAAGTGAAGACCGTGATGTAGAGAACTAGTCGTAGGCATTCGCTTTGCGCCTTGATTATTTCAATATCCTTTATAAGCTGAGTAATTAAATAAACTAAGTCACTCCACTTTTTTTTTTCAAGACTACAGTTATTTGCCGCACGACTCTTGTCTAATGTTAAATCCTACTCACGTCTCCCTATCTCTTTCTGACACCTCGCCTCTTCTACACTCCTAAGAGCGGTACATCTAAAAGCAATGAAAAAATATTAAAATTGTATATTTTTTTTACCATAACTGTATGATTATATTGTAATAATAAAACCTGTCTATGTCACGCGATGTAATTATTAATTGTCAAAGTAAGCATAATACTTCTAGAGATACAGTATTAGTATTGACTTTTAGTTCCAAATATTCTTGTGTTTTCTTTGCCGTAAAAAGGCAACATTAACACCTCTGGCACAGTACACATAAAAGTTTTTTTTTTTCGAACTGACTACGCTATTGACCTAGCAAGGTCTTAACAACTTCATCGGACTAGAGACATAACAGACGGTATATAAACTACCTATAAAAGGTCGCACCGGCTCACTCTAAGCAGTTTTTGTGGTGCTGTCCGTAGAATTCCTTTCAAAACCTCTCGTAAATACGCCTGTTTGTGTAAGTGTGCCGTTTTCGACCGTTGTTCGTAGTTTCCGTACTGTCTATAATATTCATACTGTGCCTTTGGTGGATATCTAATTCATCTGGATTTTATAACTCTTCTGAAACATAGGATTTCTACCATTCATAAAGTCTTATGGTGGAACATTGCTAACTTTGTCTTTATATGTATTTTTTATAGTAAACTAATTAATAAGATAAATAACAATGATAAATTACTATTATTAAAATGTATGAACTTCAACATTAATATATAAATAAAATAAAAAGTCCGTCTTCCGTGTTTATTTTATTCTTGCTATAAATAAAAAAATACTCAATATTATAATCGGAAAAAAAATTATATACAAAAAATATAAACTATAACGAAAGTTAAGGGACCCAATTTTTTTTTTGTTTATTTCCTTTTTCTAATGCACCAATGAAACAAAGTATTATAATGGATAGAAAACATTTTATTTTATTCATTATTAACATTTTCGTTATGTAAGAAGTTGGTTTTCCACTGATATGATAAACGCCTGGTGTGTTTATTATTGACAGCAAAATTTCATAAAGACACTGCAATACAAGAATGATGGCACCCGTGTTATTGGCGATTACCAACAACAAGGTGCCTGTTTATGACCTCAGATGTTTTTCTCAAAAATGGTTGCACCTGAAAGATAATTGCAGTCGAAATCTTTTGCAATCTGTGTCGCTAATATACGAGCATTACGAGCTGCACAGCGCAAATTGGTACAAAAGGGGGTACCCCACCATGCCCACCGCAGCGGCTTTTGCGCTTGCCGGTTCCCTGTCCTGGGAGCTAGAGCCGGGAGTTCTTGCCGCCGTGTTCACAGCGGCAAGGACGAGAATTGGGGAGACTCCAGCTTCCATAAAAATTGAGGTCAAGATAAGGGAGGGTCGGGAGATTGTGTCGAGACCATAGAAACAGGACCTGGTGGACGAGCGCTTCGAGCGTTCCACTATTGACGCCGTCCTCTCGACCCTGCTAGAGTGGATACAGAGATGATAGAGCTCCCTGTCGTCCAGACTGGTGCAAATACTCACCGGACATGGTAGTTTCGGTTGGTAAAAAAGGCGATATTCCTGTGCAATTGAAACGATATTACTCTAGTGTGTAGAAAATATGGTTCAGCATCAATATAATAAATTAAAGAGGCAGTGTCAAGAACTGCTCATGCTCTACGCGCATTTTTACACTGATCATGTTTTTTGTTGCTAAAGTCCACGCGTTCAAAATCACGAGTAACAACTATATAGTAGTTATTAATGATACAACATTGACGTAATTACCATTACTCTTCATTTTTTTTTTATAAAATATTTGTGAATGACAAAACGTTCTGATAAACTTTTATTCATTATCAAAGGTCAAATGATATCAAATTATTCAGTTCAAATTATATATTAGGTATTGTATTATATTCTGTAATGATATGTGTTAGGTTTTAAAGAATACCTTTCACTAAAACAAGCTATCTTTTTTTTTTTTTTACATGGGGAAATCCCTTCGGATTCCCACCCTGGCCGGGCAGCTAGGGTGGGGTATGTCCGACTTGCACGGACTAAAACCCCATGGTGCCTCCTTACACCTGTTGGCCGGAGAGCAGGAACTGCCTACGGCACTACCTCTTTTCACCCGGCAGGTGTCGGCCCCTCATAAGAGGCCCCTTCTTCAGCCTGAGGGGTCAAGATGGAAGAACCCTCAGGGAGGGGCGGGTGTTAAACCCCCCCACGACGAACTGTGGGAGTCACACGGCACAATGCGACCCCACTGCGGGGCCTGCTATAGTGCTGGGCGACGGACGTGCCCGCGTCACGTCGCCCGCAGGCCCTTTACGGCGGCCTCAGATCGTCTCCGACCCGTCGCCGCCGTGTTCGTCGGCCGCGGGAGAGGAGCCTGGTGGTCTGCTCTCTCTCCCTCTCCGCCGCCTCCTTAGCGAGCATAACTGCCTCGCAGAATGAGGCAACGGGGTTCCACCCGGTCTCGCTCTCAACCATCTTAAAGACGACAGACCAGAGCGAGAGATCCGGGCCTATGGCCGCGACGAGCTCGCGACGTGGCACATCCCAGGCGGGACAAACCTCTAGCATGTGCTGCGCGTTGTCTGTAGCGCAGTCACAGTGATGGCACCCTGCAACTGGCTCCCGGCCTATGCGACACAGGTAACTCCCGAAGCAACCGTGCCACGAGAGCACCTGCGTCAGCCGGAAGCTTAGGGTGCCACTCCGCCTGGTGAGCCATTCGACCATGACCGGCCGAACGGCTTCGATAATTGCCACGCCCGAGCTCGGCCCCTCAAGTCGTCGTCGCCACTCGTCAACCACTAGGACCTGGTGGAGCTGTGACCTCAGTGCCTCGATTTCCCGAGGCACGAGTCGTTGTTCTCGCTCCAGCGCCTCCACGCGTATTTGGTAAAGGGACGCATGGGCTTTCGCTACCAGGTCCCAGGGTGGGGATCCGGCTAATAGGGAGGCTGCCTCGTATGAGATCGTGCGGTATCCACGTATGGCTCTGACGGCCATCGCCCTGTGCGATTTGCGCAGGTGGGCGATGCTGGTGGCCGTCAGGCCGTCAGCCCACACGGGGGCCCCGTACAGGGCCACTGACCGCACGATCCCTAGGTACAACTTCCGGCAGATGGAATTGGGCCCCCCCAAGTTGGCCATTAGACGGGCAAGCGCACCCGCTGTGCCCATTAAACGGGGGGCCAGCTGCCGAAGTGTTCCTCGAACGTCCATCGGCTGTCGAGTAGCAGGCCGAGGTATTTTAACCTCGACCCGACGCCGATGGACACGCCTCCCACGACGATTTGGGACCGTCTAGGTGGCGCGTTCCGAGGGCCATGAAAGACCAGGGACTCGGTCTTGTTGAGCGCCACCTGCAGTCCCAGCTGCCGGATCCTACTGACGACTTGAGCGACTCCTGCCGTAGCAAGGATCGCGGCCGCGCGGTGCGTCTTCCCCCGGGCTAACACTAATGTGTCATCAGCGTAGCAGGTAACACTGACGCCTCGGAGGAGCGCACCGCGCAACACCCAATCGTATCCGATGTTCCACAAAAGGGGGCCCAGGACTGACCCCTGTGGAACACCGGATACTACTTCTCGCCGACTTATCCTCCCTCCCTGACCCGAGAAGATTACGTACCTCTCGGATAGGTACGCCCCGACTATGCGGCGGAGGTAGCGAGGCACTCCATGGTATTGGAGTGCCTGCTCAATGCTGGCCCAGGGCAAGGTGTTAAAGGCGTTGACGATGTCTAGTGACACCGCCATAACAACCTCACCCCGGGCAACTGCTTTCTCCGCCAGGATCTTAACATGCATCACTGCATCGACGGTGGAGCGCCCCTGTCGGAAACCAAACTGGTTTTCCGACAGGTCCGGCCCAACTTCTGACAAGTGCCGGACGAGGCGGCCTGCGATGATTCGCTCGCAGAGCTTTGCCACCTCGTCCAACAGCACTATGGGCCGGTAAGCGGACGGGCTGTCCGCCGGACGCCCCTCCTTCTTCAACAGAACCAAACGGCCGGTTTTCCATATGTGTGGAAACCGGCCCTGCTGAAGAGATGCAGTGAAGATCCTTAGCAGTCGGGGTTCGAGGGCCTCGTAAGCCAGGACCCACACTCGGCCAGGGATGCCGTCGGGTCCTGGGGTGGTGTTTTTAGCCTGTAGGCGTTTCACCGCTGCCCTCGACTCTTCCCGGGTCACCTCGGAGACCTCGTCATCATCTTCGTCGCAGCCAACTGCGCTGGGCATAATTGCAGACAGAGCCATCGCTGGAGGCATGTTCTCTGTTGCAGAAGGGAACAAAGCAGCCAAAACTTCATCGAGGAGCTCTGGCTCGAGACTCTGGGTTACCGGGGGGCCCCCCTGACGTAATTTGCCACGTACCATATGGTACAGGCGCCCCCACGGGTCCCGATTGAGCGTCTCGAGCAGCTCCTTTCGAGCCAGAGCTTTAGCTTGCTCAATGGCTTTACGGAGCGCCAGTCTGGCTGCTCTGTACCCCTCGTAGAGCTCTGCCTCCAGTGCGGACGCGACTTGCGAGCGGCCCCGCCTGCGTCGTTGTCTGGTGTACTGGCGACGGGCCGCTACACATGCTGTGCGCAACTGCGCTATTTCGGCGGTCCACCAGTACACCTGACGCTTGGCGGGTGTTGGCTCCTTGACTCGGGGCATTGCCGCGTCGCAAATACGCGTCACGTCCGCCCGAAGAGACTCCGCCTCGAAGTCGACGTCGGCAGGCCTGTCTGGTGATTCATCTGTCACCCAGACCTGTGCGACCGCCGCTTCCAGAAGTGCCTCACGATTGAGGCGCTTCAAGGCCCAACGCGGTCCTTCCTCTGAGGGGGTCCCACGGGCTGGTCTATCCGAGGTCTGAGTGGAGACGTCGAACCGTATGTAGCGGTGGTCCGACAACGTCTCCACCTCCTCGAGGACTCTCCAGCCCCGAACACGGCGCGCTAAAGCAGGGCTAGCGAACGAAATGTCCACTATCGACCCGCCCTGCTGTCGCACGCACGTGTTAACAGACCCCCTGTTCAGAACGAGTAAGCCCAATGTTATGGCCCACTCTTCCAGAGCCTCACCTTTCCGGTTCGTGGCAGGAGAACCCCAAGCCGTCGAAAAAAACAAGCTATCTGAGCGATCAGAAAGTTAGAGGCTATTCTAGTTTAAGGTAAGCACCGAAGAAGATTGAGAGGTTTATGCTGTTATCATTTTTGACTAGCAATTTCCCGCAGCGTTGCACACGTTTTCAATACAGTTATTATTTTCCAATCTTTATATTTTATCTATGGTATATATATTAAAGAAAGGAAATGTGAGATTGAATGAAAATATATCGGTCGTATTACAATAACTGATGGATTT
>JACEII010001235.1:0-10058 GCA_014332785.1 Antheraea mylitta | reverse complement strand
AAATCCATCAGTTATTGTAATACGACCGATATATTTTCATTCAATCTCACATTTCCTTTCTTTAATATATATACCATAGATAAAATATAAAGATTGGAAAATAATAACTGTATTGAAAACGTGTGCAACGCTGCGGGAAATTGCTAGTCAAAAATGATAACAGCATAAACCTCTCAATCTTCTTCGGTGCTTACCTTAAACTAGAATAGCCTCTAACTTTCTGATCGCTCAGATAGCTTGTTTTTTTCGACGGCTTGGGGTTCTCCTGCCACGAACCGGAAAGGTGAGGCTCTGGAAGAGTGGGCCATAACATTGGGCTTACTCGTTCTGAACAGGGGGTCTGTTAACACGTGCGTGCGACAGCAGGGCGGGTCGATAGTGGACATTTCGTTCGCTAGCCCTGCTTTAGCGCGCCGTGTTCGGGGCTGGAGAGTCCTCGAGGAGGTGGAGACGTTGTCGGACCACCGCTACATACGGTTCGACGTCTCCACTCAGACCTCGGATAGACCAGCCCGTGGGACCCCCTCAGAGGAAGGACCGCGTTGGGCCTTGAAGCGCCTCAATCGTGAGGCACTTCTGGAAGCGGCGGTCGCACAGGTCTGGGTGACAGATGAATCACCAGACAGGCCTGCCGACGTCGACTTCGAGGCGGAGTCTCTTCGGGCGGACGTGACGCGTATTTGCGACGCGGCAATGCCCCGAGTCAAGGAGCCAACACCCGCCAAGCGTCAGGTGTACTGGTGGACCGCCGAAATAGCGCAGTTGCGCACAGCATGTGTAGCGGCCCGTCGCCAGTACACCAGACAACGACGCAGGCGGGGCCGCTCGCAAGTCGCGTCCGCACTGGAGGCAGAGCTCTACGAGGGGTACAGAGCAGCCAGACTGGCGCTCCGTAAAGCCATTGAGCAAGCTAAAGCTCTGGCTCGAAAGGAGCTGCTCGAGACGCTCAATCGGGACCCGTGGGGGCGCCTGTACCATATGGTACGTGGCAAATTACGTCAGGGGGGCCCCCCGGTAACCCAGAGTCTCGAGCCAGAGCTCCTCGATGAAGTTTTGGCTGCTTTGTTCCCTTCTGCAACAGAGAACATGCCTCCAGCGATGGCTCTGTCTGCAATTATGCCCAGCGCAGTTGGCTGCGACGAAGATGATGACGAGGTCTCCGAGGTGACCCGGGAAGAGTCGAGGGCAGCGGTGAAACGCCTACAGGCTAAAAACACCACCCCAGGACCCGACGGCATCCCTGGCCGAGTGTGGGTCCTGGCTTACGAGGCCCTCGAACCCCGACTGCTAAGGATCTTCACTGCATCTCTTCAGCAGGGCCGGTTTCCACACATATGGAAAACCGGCCGTTTGGTTCTGTTGAAGAAGGAGGGGCGTCCGGCGGACAGCCCGTCCGCTTACCGGCCCATAGTGCTGTTGGACGAGGTGGCAAAGCTCTGCGAGCGAATCATCGCAGGCCGCCTCGTCCGGCACTTGTCAGAAGTTGGGCCGGACCTGTCGGAAAACCAGTTTGGTTTCCGACAGGGGCGCTCCACCGTCGATGCAGTGATGCATGTTAAGATCCTGGCGGAGAAAGCAGTTGCCCGGGGTGAGGTTGTTATGGCGGTGTCACTAGACATCGTCAACGCCTTTAACACCTTGCCCTGGGCCAGCATTGAGCAGGCACTCCAATACCATGGAGTGCCTCGCTACCTCCGCCGCATAGTCGGGGCGTACCTATCCGAGAGGTACGTAATCTTCTCGGGTCAGGGAGGGAGGATAAGTCGGCGAGAAGTAGTATCCGGTGTTCCACAGGGGTCAGTCCTGGGCCCCCTTTTGTGGAACATCGGATACGATTGGGTGTTGCGCGGTGCGCTCCTCCGAGGCGTCAGTGTTACCTGCTACGCTGATGACACATTAGTGTTAGCCCGGGGGAAGACGCACCGCGCGGCCGCGATCCTTGCTACGGCAGGAGTCGCTCAAGTCGTCAGTAGGATCCGGCAGCTGGGACTGCAGGTGGCGCTCAACAAGACCGAGTCCCTGGTCTTTCATGGCCCTCGGAACGCGCCACCTAGACGGTCCCAAATCGTCGTGGGAGGCGTGTCCATCGGCGTCGGGTCGAGGTTAAAATACCTCGGCCTGCTACTCGACAGCCGATGGACGTTCGAGGAACACTTCGGCAGCTGGCCCCCCGTTTAATGGGCACAGCGGGTGCGCTTGCCCGTCTAATGGCCAACTTGGGGGGGCCCAATTCCATCTGCCGGAAGTTGTACCTAGGGATCGTGCGGTCAGTGGCCCTGTACGGGGCCCCCGTGTGGGCTGACGGCCTGACGGCCACCAGCATCGCCCACCTGCGCAAATCGCACAGGGCGATGGCCGTCAGAGCCATACGTGGATACCGCACGATCTCATACGAGGCAGCCTCCCTATTAGCCGGATCCCCACCCTGGGACCTGGTAGCGAAAGCCCATGCGTCCCTTTACCAAATACGCGTGGAGGCGCTGGAGCGAGAACAACGACTCGTGCCTCGGGAAATCGAGGCACTGAGGTCACAGCTCCACCAGGTCCTAGTGGTTGACGAGTGGCGACGACGACTTGAGGGGCCGAGCTCGGGCGTGGCAATTATCGAAGCCGTTCGGCCGGTCATGGTCGAATGGCTCACCAGGCGGAGTGGCACCCTAAGCTTCCGGCTGACGCAGGTGCTCTCGTGGCACGGTTGCTTCGGGAGTTACCTGTGTCGCATAGGCCGGGAGCCAGTTGCAGGGTGCCATCACTGTGACTGCGCTACAGACAACGCGCAGCACATGCTAGAGGTTTGTCCCGCCTGGGATGTGCCACGTCGCGAGCTCGTCGCGGCCATAGGCCCGGATCTCTCGCTCTGGTCTGTCGTCTTTAAGATGGTTGAGAGCGAGACCGGGTGGAACCCCGTTGCCTCATTCTGCGAGGCAGTTATGCTCGCTAAGGAGGCGGCGGAGAGGGAGAGAGAGCAGACCACCAGGCTCCTCTCCCGCGGCCGACGAACACGGCGGCGACGGGTCGGAGACGATCTGAGGCCGCCGTAAAGGGCCTGCGGGCGACGTGACGCGGGCACGTCCGTCGCCCAGCACTATAGCAGGCCCCGCAGTGGGGTCGCATTGTGCCGTGTGACTCCCACAGTTCGTCGTGGGGGGGTTTAACACCCGCCCCTCCCTGAGGGTTCTTCCATCTTGACCCCTCAGGCTGAAGAAGGGGCCTCTTATGAGGGGCCGACACCTGCCGGGTGAAAAGAGGTAGTGCCGTAGGCAGTTCCTGCTCTCCGGCCAACAGGTGTAAGGAGGCACCATGGGGTTTTAGTCCGTGCAAGTCGGACATACCCCACCCTAGCTGCCCGGCCAGGGTGGGAATCCGAAGGGATTTCCCCATGTAAAAAAAAAAAAAAGATAGCTTGTTTTAGTGAAAGGTATTCTTTAAAACCTAACACATATCATTACAGAATATAATACAATACCTAATATATAATTTGAACTGAATAATTTGATATCATTTGACCTTTGATAATGAATAAAAGTTTATCAGAACGTTTTGTCATTCACAAATATTTTATAAAAAAAAAATGAAGAGTAATGGTAATTACGTCAATGTTGTATCATTAATAACTACTATATAGTTGTTACTCGTGATTTTGAACGCGTGGACTTTAGCAACAAAAAACATGATCAGTGTAAAAATGCGCGTAGAGCATGAGCAGTTCTTGACACTGCCTCTTTAATTTATTATATTGATGCTGAACCATATTTTCTACACACTAGAGTAATATCGTTTCAATTGCACAGGAATATCGCCTTTTTTACCAACCGAAACTACCATGTCCGGTGAGTATTTGCACCAGTCTGGACGACAGGGAGCTCTATCATCTCTGTATCCACTCTAGCAGGGTCGAGAGGACGGCGTCAATAGTGGAACGCTCGAAGCGCTCGTCCACCAGGTCCTGTTTCTATGGTCTCGACACAATCTCCCGACCCTCCCTTATCTTGACCTCAATTTTTATGGAAGCTGGAGTCTCCCCAATTCTCGTCCTTGCCGCTGTGAACACGGCGGCAAGAACTCCCGGCTCTAGCTCCCAGGACAGGGAACCGGCAAGCGCAAAAGCCGCTGCGGTGGGCATGGTGGGGTACCCCCTTTTGTACCAATTTGCGCTGTGCAGCTCGTAATGCTCGTATATTAGCGACACAGATTGCAAAAGATTTCGACTGCAATTATCTTTCAGGTGCAACCATTTTTGAGAAAAACATCTGAGGTCATAAACAGGCACCTTGTTGTTGGTAATCGCCAATAACACGGGTGCCATCATTCTTGTATTGCAGTGTCTTTATGAAATTTTGCTGTCAATAATAAACACACCAGGCGTTTATCATATCAGTGGAAAACCAACTTCTTACATAACGAAAATGTTAATAATGAATAAAATAAAATGTTTTCTATCCATTATAATACTTTGTTTCATTGGTGCATTAGAAAAAGGAAATAAACAAAAAAAAAATTGGGTCCCTTAACTTTCGTTATAGTTTATATTTTTTGTATATAATTTTTTTTCCGATTATAATATTGAGTATTTTTTTATTTATAGCAAGAATAAAATAAACACGGAAGACGGACTTTTTATTTTATTTATATATTAATGTTGAAGTTCATACATTTTAATAATAGTAATTTATCATTGTTATTTATCTTATTAATTAGTTTACTATAAAAAATACATATAAAGACAAAGTTAGCAATGTTCCACCATAAGACTTTATGAATGGTAGAAATCCTATGTTTCAGAAGAGTTATAAAATCCAGATGAATTAGATATCCACCAAAGGCACAGTATGAATATTATAGACAGTACGGAAACTACGAACAACGGTCGAAAACGGCACACTTACACAAACAGGCGTATTTACGAGAGGTTTTGAAAGGAATTCTACGGACAGCACCACAAAAACTGCTTAGAGTGAGCCGGTGCGACCTTTTATAGGTAGTTTATATACCGTCTGTTATGTCTCTAGTCCGATGAAGTTGTTAAGACCTTGCTAGGTCAATAGCGTAGTCAGTTCGAAAAAAAAAAACTTTTATGTGTACTGTGCCAGAGGTGTTAATGTTGCCTTTTTACGGCAAAGAAAACACAAGAATATTTGGAACTAAAAGTCAATACTAATACTGTATCTCTAGAAGTATTATGCTTACTTTGACAATTAATAATTACATCGCGTGACATAGACAGGTTTTATTATTACAATATAATCATACAGTTATGGTAAAAAAAATATACAATTTTAATATTTTTTCATTGCTTTTAGATGTACCGCTCTTAGGAGTGTAGAAGAGGCGAGGTGTCAGAAAGAGATAGGGAGACGTGAGTAGGATTTAACATTAGACAAGAGTCGTGCGGCAAATAACTGTAGTCTTGAAAAAAAAAAGTGGAGTGACTTAGTTTATTTAATTACTCAGCTTATAAAGGATATTGAAATAATCAAGGCGCAAAGCGAATGCCTACGACTAGTTCTCTACATCACGGTCTTCACTTGATTTAGAAGAAAATACGTCTAACAAAAATTGTTTATATTCTCCACTCTTCACGGAATAGATAATTCTGACGTTAGCTTCACTTTCATCAACGAACTCATTGGTGATGATGCCTCTTTTATCACCTGCAATGTGATAGACATACGTGTAAAATTATAAAATTCAAATTTTGTAGTTTCATAATTCAACAACATTTTAAGTTAAAATTATTTACAATAATAAATAAGCGTTTTATACTGCATGATACCCGCAACTTCTAATTACTTAGCTATACTTATATTAGTTTAAGAACTAAGTTATTAAGGTTAATATAAAAAAGGTTATTATTTTTTGCTTTACATTTTTTTCGGCGGTTTAAATTTTTGTTAAAAAAATTTGTAATAATACAAAAACTAAATGTTACTCGAGGATATACTTTATAATATTCACGGTGGCGTATTATTATGAGCGTTATACTTCGGCATTGGTGCGAGCACAAAAAAACAGTTAGACGGTGGTTTCTAAAAATTTCTAATAATGGCTTACATTAATCTTTTTAACAAAAATTTAAGTTACCCGTAACATTTACAATTTTATTATATGTATACATAAATAAATCCGTATGACATTCAAGGAGAAATTAGCAAAAGTTAATATATGTACTAAATCATTTTCAAAACAGACTCGTTCAATAAAATCATTATTAGATGCTTCTTTCTCTCCCGTTCAGTACAGTCTAACACGGTAACGTGAATTGAGATAACAAGAAAAGTGATCTTACCGCATGAAATGATATCGTTCTTTGAATATTTATATTCTTCAACCAAATCTGGTTTCACGAACATCGCGACGGTAGCGGGATCGAGAGCCGACCAGCTATTCTGACCCATAAGAGACACTTTCTCAAATTTGTTCTGAGCTTTTATTATATTAGTATCTATACTGCCCAGTACATTCTCCCTCCATTCCTGTGAAGATTCAAAACTTTAGAAAACAATTAGGTAATTTATTATTGTTTAAATATTATATATTAAAATAACAAAAGCGACTCTAAAATTTGTAGTATTTGGAAAATGAAGCAACACACTAAAATTCACTAAATACGCTTAGTCTATAGTTTCCAAAGAATGATGTTGAACTAGACCTTGAAATACGATACCGTGATAAATAACGATAAAAATAAGTAGTTCGGTGAAGCTGTTAAGACCTTGCTATGTCAATAGCGTAATCAGTTCGAAAAAAAGATAAAAATACGTTGTTATAATACAAAAGCAAAATGTGCTTTCAGATGATTTCAGGTTTTGTTTCTTTCCCTTATCAGACTGTAATAGTTTAGAAAATTATTCGATATGAAATATATATAAGAGTTGTTGAGGTATGTATGCTTGGTACACAGTTATGTTCCAACAAGTCATGTATGTATGGATAGTTAGCTTAGGTCAGTTCAGATAGCTCGCGAATTGCACGTATCAGGCTACAGCCCAAGCGGACGTGTGCCGTGCACCTTTGATCTAGTTGTCCAATAAAATCGGCTGAGTGCCCTAAGTGCTCGCCTTAGTATTCCGGTGAAGTTGTTAAGTCAATAGTGTAGACAGTTCGAGAAAAAAAAAGTTATTTCACGTGACATTACGCATATCGTAACCAATCTATATGATAACTAATATTCAGTTTTCTTACACTTACCTTGCTAAAATTACAGTAAATCATGGTTTGTGAGAATGGGAAGATTGTGACTTTATCTGGCCTTGCGTTTTGTGCAATAATTCTGTAAGCTTCAACGTCCATTTGTGCGTTGAATTCCGGATCAGGAAACTGTTCATCTGTAACATTAAGTTATTGTTGTAATATAAATAAATCTTATTTACAATCTTCATAATATCTCGTTATAAATGCAACAGCATGCTATACATTGCTTGGGATGAACTGAAATTCATTGAAACGTAGCGGTCCATTGATACTAATCGTAATCTTGAACATATTATAGTAAAAGGTGTTAACTGCTAAACTAGTTAGAGATATACAATAATAATATAAACTAGATCGAGTTTCTTGCCGATTCTTCTTGATGAGTGGGTCGTTTGTCCGAACCGGTGGTAGTTTTGACATCCATAAGTGCCCTATCAGAGTCTAGACTATATAAAATATTTTTAATTTTATAACCGGCCTACTTATTCAGTTTTATAATAAAGGGAGATAGACACATTTTGGCAACTATTTTACCCATATTGTTAACGTGTATTTTTATAACTTTGATGAAGATTGTATCAGAGCTATAGTATATAACGTCTAAATTTCTACTTTATTTTTTGTAATAATTTATTTCTTTTTATTTTATTATTTTTTTCGGAAGTGATTTTGCTTCATAGTAATATGGCAGTAGTCATTCAACAATATGGTAATGAAAGTTGACAACAATAATGATTCAGTTTAAAATTTAATTCAATGTTTATTCAGGTAGTAGTGAGTAAAAATGATAACAAAACTGTTTTTTTTTTATATCCAAAACTTGTTTTTCGCTATGCGTATTTAGACATCTAAAAAGAGGGTACTTGGTAATAACCGGAAAATACCAGACACAACGACATCTGTGTCAAAAAATGTGTCCTGAAATAGTTAATACTTAAAAAAAATATATATTAAAAAAAATCCAATAGTTGCTCAACGATATATATTTTGACGTTTACAATAAATAAAACGAAAGCAAAAAAAGGTGCGGACTAAGAGTCTGCAGAATAGAAGAAAAAAATAGCCGAAAAATAAACTTACTCTGAATGTGCCCAGCTCCAATGTACAGATGAGCCAAGCGATCCAAGAAATTCGAGTCATATTTAATTGCTAAGGCTACATTTGTCAACGGTCCAATAGTTATGACGGATAGAGAACCTATAATTCATAAATATTACAGAAATATATCAAAAACTCAGAATATAACTATGAAGTTCCTTTAAAAATGAATTACATTCGCTTAATTTAATCATGAGGGGTTAGTTTTTAATCTCACAATTTAATTTTATTTTTAGGTAAAACTATAATTTTAATAACCCAATATTTTTTCGGGGTCAACTGCTGAAAAATATGCAAACATCCAGAAAAAAGTATTAACTGACAGTATTCGGCTTCTATTGAAGCAAAATTTTACTTGCTATATTAATTAATTTGCCTAATGAAATTAGTTTAGTAAAGAATCTCAGTATAATAGCTCCATGTAATATTTGATGATAAATATTCCATCATATACTTATAAATTAACATCTTTGTATTCCAATTTGGTGAAACGAATACAGTTTCTGTAAAAAAATCTTTGATACATTAATATAACAAAAATCTTAATCCTGGTTGAATCCGGAGGAATGAGTATTCCGGCAGCTTCAACTGAAAGGTAGAATAAGCGTGTAACCAACCAAAGCCATATGTTCATTTACAATAAAGTGAAATTTATTATCACATTCCCATAATCTTATAAATTGCAGCTTTTTTGGACAAAATATCAATTTTTACAATAGTAACCTAATAACAGGAAAGTCACAACAAAATGTCATATCTTCTTATCCTGTACCGAAAAAGGCTGTCACCTCTACAATCTCCACTAGAAGAAATAAATTTCAGTGTATACCACTAACTGTAATCACACAACATAGTGACGTATAAAATTATGCATCTAAACATGTAAACATGTAAATTATAATATGTATTCTCTGTGTGCACATAGCAAATAATAACTTGTGCAGTGCTACTACAATAAACTTTTTTTAAATCGGCTTCCGCTAATTGACTGCACGGTAACTGATGGAAAGTACAGAGCGGTCTATAGAAAAACGGTGACTGTCAGTGTTAAATAGCAACGGCAGTCATCGCTATTATGCCGACTTCACGTCTCGTTTGAAGAACCTCATGTCATATGAGGAAGGGAACACACTGGCCGGGAGGTGATTCCACATCTTCACAGTAAGACAAAAATAAGACCTTTCGAACTTCTTAGTTCTTGTCGGGACGGTTGGTACTGTGAAACTATGGAGGTGCATACCCACTCGTGTTACATATTCAAACGGTAGTTCAATCAACATCCTAAAAAGTATATATATATAACTTTAATTACATTACCTTCATATTTCTTGGAAAGAGTGATAAGAGCGTTTACAGCACTCTCAGTTTGTGCTGGAATTAAATCAGTATAAACATCTCCGCTATCACCTAGTCCATCCTTGCCATAATAATCTCCAGCGTCAGGCGTTGTTACCAGAGATACCTTCGCTCCTCTATATATGGGAACCTGCAAGAATTTGTAGGGAAATTTATTTAATTGTATGGCTAGATAGAATATTCATCTTATATTATCATTAATCGATTGATGACTACTCTATTTGTCGCCCCACATCGATTTTACACATACACAGTTAATCAGACACGCACTGTACACATCTGTGGAAGGGTTGTTTTTGTTAACTTTTTTCCCTTATCGAACTGAATCGAGTAGATTTAGTTTACCTCTTTTCGAATTACATTTTAATTGCATGATCCAAAAATGGATACATGTATAGCTTAGCATAGTTTAG
>JACEII010001234.1:0-10059 GCA_014332785.1 Antheraea mylitta | reverse complement strand
ATGGAGTTAGCGGTACGATGAATAGTATGTGAATGTTAAATTTTTAAGAGGAACACACTATTTTATTATTTTGTGATATGGTAAATGCGGTATTATACGTTTCCAAACTTCTGTTAGACGATACTGTACAGTTTTATTCACTTGCAACAGTATTTGAGATGGATACAAACAGCGCGGTGCCTATCGATACTATTAACAAGACAAATGATGAGTTTTTAAATAATGAAAATGATGAAGAACTTTGTAAGATATGTGAAGTGATGGAAAAAGATGGACTTTATGATTTATCGTATGATACAGAAATGTTCAAGATTTGTGATGCAATTGAATCTATAAACAAGTATGTATTATAAATATTATTTTATTATTGATATAATATTCATTATAATTTGTAATAAAAATTATTAACAAGTTTTTTACTTTACTTATAGCCCTTTACAACAAACCGGAGGAGCCATTAAACGAGTAAATGAAGCTAAAGCAGACATCACGAATATGAAAAAGGCAAGATATAATGAAGATGCATCTACTTCAACAATAGGAACGAACAAGGCAGGTTACGATAAGATCAACTGCAGTACTTGCAATGTATTTGTGAGTAAAAGGTATTTTGCAAATCATTTAAAAAGTAATATCCACAAAAATAATCTTTTGCAATCACATAGTTCTATAACAAATGTTTCTGTTATTGAATCAGCATTTGGTCAACGAATAGAATATAGAATAAATGAAAAAACTGATGAGTCTTACAAATTGACACCTGAAATATTTCTTAATTCTGTAAAAGATGATATATTGTGTTTGATCAAAGAATCTATTGATCAGCATACTGTTTTTAAAGTAAATTTTATACTGCATGCAGATTTTATTCAGCAAACGAAAGATATTAGAAATTCTTTTGAGTTCCAAACGAATAACTTCATAATCTTTAGAGGAGATGACTTAAATATTTTGTTTTCATCTTTGAGTGACATACTAACAAACAAAATTAGCTCGTTTGAGAAAAAAGACAGTGGTTGGAGTCTTATTGCAATCAAATGTTTAGATATGAATGTTAATAGATTCAACCCACTCCGTGGCACTTCATATATTAAATTGCCTAATGATATAATAATGAAGAAAGCAGTGATTAACGTAAAAAATGCAGATAATTTATGTTTTAAATGGGCACTACTCTCTGCTTTATACCCTGTCAGTAAAAATTCTGATCGTGTCACCTCATACAGCATGCATTATAACAAACTTAAATTTGATGGTGTTTCTTTTCCTATTAAATTGTTTGATATACATAAAGTTGAAAAGTTGAATAATATTAGTATAAATGTTTTTGGGCTAGAATATAATTCAACAAAAGAATGTCATAATATAATAGGACCATTATTTTTAACAAAGTCTCGCCAAAGTATTCACATAAATTTATTGTACATATCGAATGGTTCAAATGGTCATTATTGCTACATAAAAAATTTATCACGATTGGTTAGTAAACAAATTTCAAACCATGGTCATGCGATTCACATATGCGATGGATGTTTACTCCATTTTCCAACAAAAGAGAGATTAAATGAACATCAACAATATGATTGTTCTCATATTAGCACACAGTTACCAAATAGTGAAAAAACATCAAAAAATTGGCTTGGGCAACCAGTATCAAACGATAAATTAAAATTTGATAAATATGAAAAAAAGTTAAAAATTCCTTTTGTTGTATACGCTGATTTTGAGGCATTTTTAAAACCCATAGAATCATGCTGCAACGACCCAACTAATCCTTATACACATAATATTCAGAAACATGAAGTGTACAGTTTTGGTTACTATATTAAATGTTCTTACAACGATAACTTTTCAAAATATGAAACATATAGTGGAATGAACTGTGCACAAGTCTTTATGGATCGTTTATACAGTGATTTAAAAAGGATTTGTAAAGAAAATTGTTTTCAAAAGTGTCCGAAACCATTATCAACTACAGATATAAATGAAATTTCAAACGCAAAAACTTGTCATATCTGTGAAACTGAATTAAAAGAAGAAAGTTTTCTTGACTTTGATTGGCATACTGGTAGTTTTAGAGGTGTTGCACATGAATTATGTTCAACAAAGTTTCGAGCGCCTCCTTATATTCCAGTATTTTTACATAACCTCAGCAACTATGATGCACATTTCATTGTTCATGTGTTAAATTTTGTTGACGGTGATGTGGAAGTAATACCCCAAAATAAAGAAAGGTATATTTCATTTACCAAAAACTTAATAGTTAATAACCAAAAAGTCAATTTAAGATTTATAGATTCATATAAATTCTTACCATGCAGTCTTGATCAGTTAGCTAAAAATCTAAATCCAGAGCAATTTGAAACATTGAAAAAGAATTATCCACATAATGAAGATTTTAATCTTCTAAGAAGGAAAGGTATTTATCCATATGAATATATGACATCATATGATTGTTTGCAACTTACATCCCTTCCAGATAAAAATGAATTTTATAGTTCACTTACTGATTCCAATATTTCAAATGAAGATTATAATCACGCTAGGAATGTTTGGCAACACTTTCAATGTTGTAATATGTTAGATTACTCGAATTTGTATCTGAAAACAGATGTTATGCTATTGACTGATGTATTTGAAAATTTTAGAAAACTATGTATTAGGACATATGGTTTGGATCCAGCTCATTACTACACAGCCCCAGGGTTAAGTTGGGATGCAATGTTAAAATTTACTCAAATTGAATTAGAATTATTAACAGACTATGATAAAATAGCATTTATAAAAGCAGGTATTAGAGGAGGTGTATCACAATGTAGTAATCGCTATGCAAAAGCAAATAATGAGTTCATGGAAAATTATGATAATGATAAACCAAAATCATATCTAATATATCTAGATGCAAATAATCTATATGGTTGGGCTATGTCTCAGTTTCTCCCCATAGGAGATTTTATGTGGGTAAGTTCCGAAACAAACTTTTATGTATCGGAGGAATCTGATTTTGGCTTCATTTTAGAGGTTGATTTAGAGTATCCTGATGAGCTTCACAATTTGCATTCAGACTTACCCTTATGCCCTGAAAATATTTGCATCGGTAATACTAAAGATATCAAACTAGTTCCTAACCTTAACAATAAATATAAATATAAAATACATTATAGAAACCTCATACAATGTCTTAAAATGGGGATTAAACTTACAAAAGTTCACCGAATATTAAAATTCAAACAAAGCCCTTGGCTACAAAAATATATAAATTTAAACACTGAGTTGCGAACTTCAGCTACATCTGACTTTGAGAAAGATTTCTATAAATTAATGAATAATTCGATATTTGGAAAGACCATGGAGAATATTGAAAAAAGAGTCAATGTAAAATTATTAACTCACTGGGAAAATAGAGGTAAAGTTCTTGGTGCTCAAGATTTAATATCAAAACCAGAATTTCATAGTTTATCTATATTTTCAGAAAACCTAGTAGCGGTACAGCTACGAAAAGTCAAATTATTTTACAATAAGCCCATTTATTTAGGATTTTGTATATTAGACATTTCTAAAACTCTTATCTATGACTTTCACTATAATTACATGATCAATAAGTTCAATGTAGAAAATGTTAAATTATTGTATACAGATACGTACAGTTTGATATATCAAATTTTTACCGACAATCTTTATAAAGATTTAAAATCTGATATTGGTACTCGATTTGATACGTCTGATTATCCAGCAGATAATGTTTTTGGTTATCCCTCAATTAACAAGAAAAGGTTAGGGTTTTTTAAAGATGAAAATAATGGAAAAATTTTAAAAGAATTTGTGGGGTTAAGATCTAAAATGTATGCATTTGAAGTAGAAAATAAAATCGTTACCAAAGCTAAAGGTGTAAATAAAAGTGTCACAAAAAATATGAAAATAGAAAATTATAAGTCATGTCTTTTTAACAAAAGCGTTAAATATTGTAGTATGCTTAGATTTCGATCCTTAAAACATGTAATATTTACTCAGAAAATTAACAAAATATGTTTATCATATAACGATACTAAACGACATATTTTACCAAATAATATCGATACATTAGCATGGGGTCATTTTAAATTAAGATCAGCAAAAAAAGAATAACAAGTATGATATTGGTAACCTAATCTTACTATGCAATTATTATATAAGTTTTTTTTATTTTTTGTTCTTTATTATATTGAATGGTTTATGTGAATATTTATTTTATATATTGGTTTGTGTAAACTCAGACACCTTTTATTACATATATATTCTTGTTTATATTCACTGTTACATTGTTTTGTAAACTTTTTTAACAAATTTGTTTTAGTTTTAATAGACGATCTATGAATAAATGTAAATATTATATTTATGTGAAATAAAATATTATTTTTAAACAAAATGTGTCATTCCTTTTTTAATCCTTATCGAACCAACACGTAAATTAAAATCATATATAAAAATGTTTCATTTTATTCATCCGTTTACTGCAATTGTTGCCGGTCCTAGTGGATGTGGAAAATCAAATTTCGTTACAAATTTTATAAAATACGTCAAAGAAATCTGTAATCGTGATTTCAATAAAATTACTTGGTGCTTCGATGAAATGCAGCCTATATATAATTTGCAGAATGTAAATTACTATCAAGGTATCCCTGATCTTAATATGTTTGATGGAAATAATGCACATCTAGTTATCATTGATGATCTCATGAGGGAATCTGATAGTCGTATTGTTGATATATTTACTAAAGGCAGTCATCATAGAAACTTGAGTGTATTTTATATTACACAGAATTTATTTCATCAAGGTAAAGGTCAAAGAGATATTTCTTTGAACTCTAGTTACATTATTTATTTTAAAAATCCTAGAGATAAAACGCAAATACGTTATTTGGCACGTCAAGTATCACCAGAAGATACAAAATTCATCGAAGATGCTTATAGGGATGCAACCAAAGAAGCACATGGATATTTAATGGTAGATCTAAAACAAAATACTCATGATATATGTCGTATTAAAACAAATATTTTCCATTCAGATGGATATTGCACAGTATATATTCCAACAAAAGGATTTAAATATGCTGGGAACCAACATATTCCCATCATTTATAAGTAATGCAGCGCAGCCTAACGACGTATAAAAATTTATTGAGTGCACTGCACACCCTTAAACCGAAGTATCAAAAAGCACTATTAAAATCGTGTGATAAGAAAGAAATAAATTGCATTTGTGAATGTATTCATAACGTTCTGCAGGGTAAAGTTCCACTTGAGGAAAAGGAGAAAAAAAAACTTGAGAAATATAAAAGTGTACTTCGTAAATTAGTACGTAAATGCAAAAGTAAACTCAGGAAAAAACTAATAATACAAAAAGGAGGGGCATTTTTACCAATAATATTGGGTTCTATTCTTAGTGGATTGCT
The DNA here is from genome assembly GCA_014332785.1 of Antheraea mylitta. Classification (NCBI taxonomy): domain Eukaryota; kingdom Metazoa; phylum Arthropoda; class Insecta; order Lepidoptera; family Saturniidae; genus Antheraea; species Antheraea mylitta. The sequence continues at coordinate 4,627 of JACEII010001234.1, read as the reverse complement.
AAGTTCTCTTGTATAAAAAATGGAACACGCTAAGAAAATGTTACTGGTTGATCCACATTTAATAGAAAAATTAAAAAAAAACAATCATAAAAATGATAATCCTCTATCAAGATTAGATGCAGATATGGAAAAAATCTTGAACAGTAACGTAGAAGATCGCGAAAAGTGGATTTTATATTTACAAACACTACAAAGGTACTTACACTTTAGTGAAGAAGAACGTCAACCATATGAATTACCAATTATTACGGATACTACTAATAACAGTTTAACTGAAGCTAAAATTTCTGATAAAAAAAGTGGTTTAGATGATAAACAGGTAGTTCCTGCTGAGACATCGAACAAGAACGTGAAAGATAAAGAAGTAGACTTTATTAATAAAAAATCATCATACAATACTAATCATATATTAAGCTTAATACCAAAAACATATGCAAAGAAAGGTGAGTTATTATTAGATTTGGTGTCTCTAAGTAAAGATAAACTCCAATGGGATAATGAAGGTACAGTTACAATAGATAATGAAAAAATTCCCGGAAGTAATATTGTAGACTTAGTAAACGATTCGTTAAGACCACTGAAGAAAAGTGATCCAGTTGGCTGGGAAAAGTTTGCGAAAGCATTAAAAGATATTAAAGTACCACTGACTTATGTTGGGAATCCAAAGAGATGTGAATTTATAAACAAACTACAGTTAAAAGATTTTGATGGGTACAAATCGGGTGAAGACCTTTTCTCGAAACCAACCAGTCAAGAAAAGTATTCAAAAAAAATTAAGAATAAAATTGAGTGGGAGAAATGGACTCCTTACTAGAAATTAATAAAATATATTACGATCCATCGCACCCAGCTGGTTATAGTAGTATTGATACATTATCAAAAACCATGAAAGGTAAAATGTGTAAAGAAGACGTGAAGAAGTGGTTGCAGTCCCAAGAAACATATACTCTCCATAAACCGGTTCAAAGGGAATTCCCTCGAAATAAATATATTTTATCAAATGTAAATGAATTGTGGCAAGCTGATTTGAGTGATATGAGAACTTATTCTAAATATAATAATGGTTTTAATTATATACTTTGTGTTATTGATGTCTTTAGTAAATATGCTTACATTAGATCGATGAAGAAGAAAAATTCTGAAACGATTAAAAAATGTTTTGAAAGTATATTTAATGAAGCTAATACAACTCCCACACACATACAATCTGACAAGGGTACTGAATTTGTTTCAAAGGACGTACAACGATATTTTGAAACTATGAATATAAATTATTATACTACAAATAATATAATACTTGCTTTAAAATATTAAAGCAAGTATTGTAGAGAGATTTCAAAGAACACTGAAAACGAAGATGTGGCGTTATTTTACACATAAAAATACATATAAATACATTGATATCTTACAAGACTTGGCCTATTCTTACAATCATAGTTTTCATTCTAGTATTAGGATGCGTCCTTGTGATGTTAATTCCAGTAATATCATGACTGTTTGGACTAACTTATATGATAGGAAGAAAACGGATAAAAAACGTACTAATAGTTCACCCCCCAAATTTCATGTTGGTGACTATGTTAGAATAACAAAATACAAACATATTTTTCAAAAAGGATATGAATCTAATTGGAGTGATGAAATATTTGTTATATCATCAATAATTGATAGATCTCCATGGATCGTTTACAGACTGAAAGATTTACAAAATGAATCAATAGTAGGAACTTTTTATGAAAAAGAATTACAAAAAGTTTTATACAACCCCACTTTAAATTATAAAATAGATAAAATAATTAGTTCTCGATATTATGGCAGCAGAAAGGAAGTGTTAGTGAAGTGGAAAGGTTATCCAAATAAATTTAATAGTTGGATTTTGGCTTCCAGTTTAAAACAAATATGATTAAAGAAAGTTTTTATTTAACCTTACCAAGTAATAGCTCCATGGAATACTTTCCTGATAACAGATCAACTACTTTTTCAACTAAATTACCAAAATCCATTATATTGGAAGGTGAATGGTCTGTTGGAGTTGTTGAATTTCAATATCCCTGCACCATGTTTACCGTTCAAGAACATAAAAATATTATTTATATAACAAAAAGGATGATGATGCCAAACGAACAAGAACCTTCGTTAGTATTCTACAAAAAATATATCCCTGCTACAAATTATGATAATATCAATCATATTCTAACAGCATTAAACAACATCAAAGAAAAAGTTACATTTCGTTTTCACGAAATATCAAAGATTGTATCTGTTACCGTTAGTGATGAATCAATAACATCGGTTACTTTATCACCTAAGTTATGTGTACAGCTTGGATTTGAACCAAATAGAAATCTTGTTGAAAGAGCTTTTGGAAAGTGTCCTGCTAATTTAAATCTGGGGTTACCATCACAGTTATTTGTTTATTGTGACATAATCGAGCCTCAGATAGTTGGAGATGTGATGACCCCTTTATTGAGAATCATACCATTAGATCCTGCAAAATATATTTATGGTGCAAATAAAATGCATGTTTTTTCACCCCCACACTACTTACCCGTCATGCGCAGAGAATTTGATACCATTGAAATAAATATAAGATCGAGCACAGGACAAAAAATACCATTCCAATTTGGAACAGTGTGTGTTAAACTGCATTTTAGAAAAACATAATGTATTCTCATCATAATAATACAATGTGTCCATATGAACATTATTACTCACATCAAGCTGGGTCTGGTATTGGAGTCATCTACAAAGGTGCATCGTATCAACGTGGTCATGGTATTGGTAGCTTTTTAGGAGGATTGTTCAGATCTATTTTGCCGTTATTCTCCAGTGGCGCTCGAGCTATTGGTAAAGAAGCTTTAAATGCGGGCGTGGGTGTTTTATCAGATATGGTTAGTGCACGCCCCATGGAAGATTCAATTAAAACACGTCTTAAAGAAGCTACTTCAAACTTAAAACAAAAAGCCCATGACAAAATCGAGAGGATAAATATGTCTGGTTCAGGGTATATAACCAAAAGGAAACGTTTATCGGCTTTCATTCCACCGCTTACTGCAAAGGTGAAAGCTATTAACAAATCGGGCATTAAACCAAGTAAAATAAAAGATATATTTTCGAATTAATAATGTCTTTTCTACATAGTCATTCTTGTGAGTGTATTAAATCAGAGTTAGATTTATTTGCTTTACCATCAACACAAACGAGTATAGAACATGGAATGTGGATTCATTATAAACCCATTTCATCTCTTGGTGATGATGGACCTATAGAATTTCAAATACCAGGAACAGGTGACGACTACATAGATTTATCACATACTTTGATACATATCAAAGCTAAGATATTAAATAATGACTCAACAAAATTGAGTGCTTCAACAATTGTGGCTCCAGTTAATAATTGGCTGCATTCACTTTTTAGTCAACTTGACGTTCATTTAAACCAGAAACTTGTTTCACCGCCAAACAATACATATGCCTATCGTGCATATATAGAAACTCTTTTAAACTATGCTCCTGCAGCTAAAGAATCTCACCTTACTTGTGGTCTTTGGTATGAAGATACAGCTGGAAAAATGAATGCAACTGATGAGACTAACTTGGGATTTTCGAAAAGACAAGAATTGGCAAATGAGAGTAAAGAAATAGAAATGATTGGACATCTACATGGCGATTTGTTTAACCAAGAAAAGTTTTTAATTAATGGAGTTGAAATGTGCGTTAAATTAATTCGTTCAAGAGAAACTTTTAACTTAATGGCTTCTTCAACTGATCAAAAATTAAAAGTGACTATTACAGATGCAACATTAATAGTTCGCAGAACGCGAATCAATCCAAGCGTATTACTTGCACATCAAAAAGTATTAGCATCCACCACTGCCAAGTACCCCATTACTCGAGCTGAAGTTAAGGTTTTAACAATACCGTCAGGGATTCAGGGAAAAACGCTTGATAATATTTTTTTGGGGCAAGTTCCTAAAAGATGTATAGTTGGATTTGTTAACAATGCGGCATTTAATGGAAGTCTTGCTAAAAATCCATTTAATTTTGAAAACTACGATATTAACACATTTAGTTTATATATTGATGGTCAACAAATACCTTCGAAAGTTTTACAACCATCATTCGAGAGTAATATTTTCACTTCAGCCTATCATACATTATTCTCAGGGACAGGTATACATTTTCTTAATGAGGGTAATGGAATATCTAGAGAGCAATATGCTAATGGATACTGTCTTTTGGCATTCGATTTAACTCCTGATTTATCAGCTAGTTCATCGAGTCATTGGAACCTCATAAAACATGGTAGTGTGAGACTAGAAGTTCGCTTTGAATCCGCTCTTTCTCAAACTATTAACTGCATTGTTTACGCAGAGTTTGATAATGTGATTGAAATAGATAAAAATCGTAATGTTACTGTAGATTATAGTAGTTAAGAATTCATGTAAATAGATTTAAGTCATACTGTTTGTAATGTACTGATTGATCTAAATAAAATACTATAAATCAATTCATATGTTATATTATTTATAATACCGCATTTACCATATCACAAAATAATAAAATAGTGTGTTCCTTTTAAAAATTTAACATTCACATACTATTCATCGTACCGCTAACTCCAT
>JACEII010001233.1:7078-20960 GCA_014332785.1 Antheraea mylitta | reverse complement strand
TAAATAGCTTATTGCTTTTATAACTTCAAATTTTAGTTTTTTTAGTTGTCTAGTTTTTTAGTAACGAATTGTGAACTGCAGTCGTGCTGATCAAGTAGTTTGATTGGTGGAGTATCATATTTTTTTTCATCAGTGTTCCTGTTGTTTGTAATATTAATAATTTTTTTGTATTCACGTACATTTACTAATTCAAATTGGTAGAACTATCGGGTGGTGGTGAAGTAAAACATCGTGAGGAAACTTAATCCTGAGAAATGTTCTAGTAAGTATTACTTGTATGCTTTAGTAATTGTAAAAAATAATATTGTGGTTTTCTGAAATTGAAAACGCAATTACATTGTAAGTAATGTAGTGATAATGCCCGTACTTTAAATAATGCTTTTGGCTCAGCAGTGAGATTCTTACAACTTAGTACTATTATTATATAAATAACACATATTTAGTAATGTTATTAGAAAAAAGAATTTAGTTATGATAAATAGTAAATTACAGTAATTAGTCATTTTATTAATTAAACCTATGTGTCGAACAAAAATACGTAAATAAATCTATTAGTAGTATATGCGATGTATCGTAGCCACCACAAAGGAGCTACGTCACGCTGGTTGTGTTCCTAGAAGTCCAATAATACATGTAGGTTTGTACTCTTTACTAAAAATAAGAATTAAGCAAGTTAATAGACTTATACGATTATTACAGGAAGCTACAATGTCCCCTTCAAGGCGAGCATCGAGTCGACAACTCGAATTTGATATGTTTAAGAATGACCCACCGACATCACCATATCTGAAGCTGCTTTTCCCAAACCTGTACATCGAAGATTTGGACCAATGTATTCAGGAGGTGAAAGATAAAGAGGATAAAGGGATACTACAAGAATTTGAAAAAAGGCAGGAAGAGGCGGCGAAGAACGAAATAGTCCGAGCGAGCACACTGATTAGAAACTATTGTTTGGTAAATAAGAAGACTTTAGCTGATTTTCTGTTCGAGTTCAAAGAGCATACGAGGAAATGCAGCTTAGTGCATAATGTCTTCAACGTCATGTTCTACATACGACGTAAAACACTCAACAGTGAATTAAAAAACATTGTTAACAGCTCGATGAATTTAAATCATAATATAATTCTCACTCATAATATCAATGACAACAGTGATGAAACTGAACAGCCACCTAATATTATCAACACGAAAAGAATTACAATTTTGACTAACGAATCAAGAAAAAATGGACATTCTGACCAAATTAATAATAAATAATTAGACAACTAAAATAGAAAAAAAATGTGATAGAATTTCAATGTTTTTTTATGAAATGTGAAACTTAATAACGCGAAAATTAATTACTAAAATGCGTTTCAACCAGTGACGTAATTTGACGATCTGTGAGCGCCATTGTGAATTTTAGACGACTTGAAACAATAACATAGTAAATCATTGTTTCAATAATATATTGTTATATTTCCAGACTACAAAGATGTTTACAAACCTATTCATTGTAAAATATTTGTATAAAATATTAGAAAGCATTTTTATGCGGCCTAATAAAATAAATATGACATAATTTTTAAGATATTTCGACTTTTAATTCCGCGCTTTGAATGTTTTCAGAACATTTAATGTATTTTTTCCGTATTCGTGACTGATGTACAAGTTGTAAGGTATTTTGATAAATATTGTAGTAATAATTTGACAAAAATAATGATTCACCGAGAGTATCGTAAAAAAAGCAAATGGATAAATGGATTACTTCGAGAATGATTAAAAATGGTGACCTTAAATTTTCTACTGATAAATTTTCTTTGACTTTTGTATTTTTGATATGAAAAATAAATTTGTAACTGAAATTGAGTATTTAGTTATTTAAATCTGTAAGCCAAAGATTTTCGAAGTAAAAAATTCTTTAAGTGCATTAATTATCTGCTTAAGTGCATTATCTAGGCAGGAGATAAAGTTATAATTTCGCGCTTTCGCAGCTTACGTCATATTAGCGACGCGCACTATAGCAGCCTAATGTGAGGCAAAAACCTCATAGTCCGGTGAAGCTGTTAAGACCTTGCTGGGTCAATAGCGTAGACATTTCGAAAAAAAAAGCAAAAACCTCGACTTTTTTTAAACTTTATACTCTGAAAAATAGTTTGGTAGTTTGATTATTTTCAGGCAGTTTTCGTTTTTCTTATATCATCATTAATGACCAAACTTCAACCTTCAACAACTTTTAAACGGTGAGGTTTACAAAAAAAAAATGTAAGGTACCTTTTTTGTAGAAAATTCAATTTCCTAGGAACAGTTGTATGAGACGAGATATTTTTTTAAATAGTGAATACAGAGATATGAGTATTTCTTTCTAACAATAAGGAAAAAACTCAGAGGCGCAAAACTTTCCTATTAAGATTAAAAGTTCATACTTCGGCAGAATTATTTTAAGGTATCTAACAACCTATTTTTCAAAGTATAAGGTAAAAAAAATAATTGATTTTTGGTAATATGGAAGTTTTATATTGAGATTGTGGTTCCCATTACATCTTTGATTAATTAATAAAATATATAAAAATGTATATAATTATTGTTCGGAGCAATAATAGATGGGACCACTAACTAAACAAACTAATGTTAACATTATCAATATATAAATAAGGAAATTTAAATACTTCATACTATAGTTTAAAAAGAACAAAATTGTTTCATTGTTATAATTTTCGCTTCTGGCATTCCTTACGACTATTCCTAATGACCTCCACAGCTTCAACGGATTACTACGGTCAGCGCTTAATACACTTCCCCGCTTGACAACAATACCGGGAATCGGTCTAACCCAAGACGAATTATGATTAATTATAATACATAGAGTGTGTCAACTAGTTTTTGTCGAAATATTCTGATTTATCAGCGAATAAACCAGCGTCAAATTATTATTCTGTATTCCACAGACTCAGATTTGCGGTCAAATCAAAAACAAGTTAAACTACAACCCAAATTTCATGCCTCGAATATTGAAGTATAAATTAATATTTCAGTTACTAGTTTCAAACAAATTTCATCTCCTTTTTTCGCTATTCCACGAGATTTTTTTTATTCAAAAAAGATTTTTTTTAACCGTTAAGACTCGCATAGTTTCATGTTTTTATAATTTATAGAAGAAAATTAAATAACTGAGTACAGGCTAAACCTATGTGGGTTTAAAAATGTATGTAGACTTTGTTCTATCACTGGATGATATAGATTTATTACTTTTTTATTTTGTATGTTTGATTACGATTTCACCTGCACTTGAGATACGATTACTAAGCCCAAAGGACTTGCTATGAATTGCCCCTACCGGAATACACTTAAAAGTATTTTACAAAGTTTCAGCCTGAATATGAAAGACAATCAGGCAGTTTTATGAAAAACCCTCTTAGTATATAGTATCTTATTTATGAAAAACCCTACCATCAAGTTTTATCAATCTTCCTTCATCGAAAAATCTAGCTCCTTGCAAGTGTCGAAACTACATCCATCAAAACTGTGTCTTTAAATGCTACCGCTAAACCATTATCGTAATCAAAATACAAGTCCCGGGTTCGATTTTTTATACATAACTAAGTCTATATATTTAATAATATTGCTAGTTGTATATCCATTATAATTTAATCCATTTAATAATTACTATCATAAAACAAAGCATCACTAAACTAGTAAACTTTGTCTTGTAGTACCAACTGTTAATTGCCACAGGTTCTATCTGGTTAACTTTAGACTTACAGGGCTTAATAATTACTCTTTCTTTAAAAGCAATTGTAAAGATATTATGAGGTTATGTTACCCATTACTTAAATGTATTTGAATTAGAAGATTTTACTTATAAATTTAGCATTACTGAGTTTGGTCTTACAATGCTATGTTGTACTTTGTAATCTGTGGTAGTCCGGTGATGCTGTTAAGACCTTTCTAGATCATTAGTGTAGTCAGTTAGAAAAATAACTTTGTAATCTGTGGTCATACTTTTTTGCAATGACTTCGTTTTAACAACTTTTACAGTCCTTGTTAATCTATTTGACCGTTTTGAGTATACGTTTAAGTTCGGACTTACGCTTTATACAGTCAAAAACTTAATTAAATAAAGTTCAAATATTATTATACCTAGCATCTAAAATTAGTATTTATTTATTCTGCAGTTGGCATCGTATTATACGTACAATACTTATATCTACAATTGTGTTCTGCACATCTATGTTCAGTGTGGTCACAAATATTGGTGAGGACTGTATTTAAAGTTAGAAGCTTTGTTAGAATTCAACATTTAATTTATTAGGTATTTAAAGTTTTAATATTTGTGAGGTAAATAGAAAGTTGAGATAAAATATTAGTGCAAAACTAATAGTAAAAGTTAAACTATTAAAAAAAAAGTTGTGTGTAGTTACACGTAGTATAAGCGAAATTAGGTATTTTGATTAATGTTTAAGAGAACGAGACGATTACACTATCATAGACATTAATCTTCGACATTATTTTTTAATATCTTAATATATATTAGCACTGTTAATAATATATGATTATACAACGTAGGATCATTGTTAAAAGTGCGCGCAACAGAATATAATGTGCTATAAATTTCAACAACCCTCTCTGTCTCTGTTTGCATATATTTCGAGTACATTAAGAATATATTATCTCATTTTCTCACAGCCTAAAACTTGTATACAATTATAGCTATCTCTTTTTCGTTACACATTTTTAAAACGATGCTTAATCACGGTCATTTTTATTATTTCTTTCCCGTATGGCCTCTGCCTATGTAGGCAATTTCACCAATATAAAGTGTGACAGATACACGTTATAAACTAAATATTCAGTGTAACAACGTGTAATAATCTATATGATAGACTATGCAACTATAGACTTATTACATCTGTGTGCATATGTGTGTAACTATTTAAAAAAAAATCATGCATAATACTATAACGCCTATAAACTTTTTGACTAGAATTACACATGAATTAGAGTATTCAATTTTAATTATGATTTTATCTGTCTTTAGTTTTATCTGTATTTTATGTAAACTACCATTTTTTTGGTAGAATTTAGCTATCTACTGAGCGGGTAACACTATTCGTAGTAGAATTATGGATACAGACGTACTCTGTGGTACAGACGCTAGTAGCGATTTTATATAAGGTACTCTGTGGTAGCGAGTATTATCATTTTAGCAAGTAGACGCGACAGCAGACGGAGACGGAATATATTATAACGGCCGCATAGTAGTTTCTTGACAAATCATATTTATTTTGTATTTTTTTGAATATTTTAAAGTTTATAACCATGTCGGCCCCGCAAGAAGTGTCAACCCCAATTAATACAATCAATAGAGAAAATTTAAGAGTGCTTATAACGAATAACATATTAAATAATTCCGTCGAGTTTATGTCTGACAGCGAAACGGTATGTACAACATTGCTTATAGTTTTATGTTTGTAGTTATATATTTTAGGTTATATTATTGTTTTGATTTTTATTACGTCATTATTCGTATGATTTATCGTTATCATACCAAGAGTTTTTTTTGTAATGTTTTCAAATTGAATTATAGAGAACATGTAGTATAATTTTAATACATGTAAGTAAATTAAAATAAGGAATACGGACGTGACAAGTTATAAAAATTATTGTAATATGGATTTGTTTCAAAAATGCAATTAATTAATTTTTAATTGATATATTTTAGATGGAAGAAGGTGCTCACTGTCAAAGTCGTATATATTAATAGAAACAATACCTATGCCAATTGAGTTATTTATCTTATTCTACTGCGTTTTGTTAAAGTGTACCCAAAGCGATGATTTGTGCGTGTTGGTTTTTTTCCCTTTAGTTCAATTAAGTTCTACTTCTTTCTAACTTTGACTAATTTAACATTTACAGTTTAAGGTCAATATTATTAATAATTTCTTCCTTATATTATTAATAATTTTCTTTAAGATTCAAATCTTTATAAATGCGTGATTGACATTTACCTGTTTTTTTTTTTTTTTTCAAAAACTGGTTTGGGTTTGAATTTCGTTTATAGGTCACGTCTTGCTACCTGGTTTTTATGACAAAAGGCTCGGACAATTAACCTTTTTTTTTTAAATGATTCAAAGCCTATAGATTTACGTCTGCCAAATGCTGTAGTACTGTTAATGTTGTGAATTTGGTGAAATTACCATATTGCTTCGTCAGTTAACTAGTTTTCTCAAAAACTAAGCAAGACAGCTGTTCTGTTACTTATTTATTGCATAAACTTAGCACTTAGAAACAGTGTTTCTTGGCGCTAAGCGACAATATACCTTAAACAACCTAAGGATAACCTGACTGTATTTTAATTACGCTTAGAACGGAGACAATTTTTCGTAGTCGTAACGACCCATATTAATAGTGATTAACGAAAGTGGTTTTTTACTTAATATCGTTCTCAAATTGATCTGACATTCTGAAATGTTGCCTAGTGAAAAATGTACTAATTTACAATTGTTTCGATTTAACAAACGAGGTGTGAAGAAGCACTTCTACAAGTCGGCATGATAACGACGACTGCCGTTGTAATATAACACCGGCAGTCGCCGCTATTTATGGACTGTACTGTCCTTTCTATCAGGTACTGTGCATTCATTTTGACGAAACAGTTTCAAACAATAATTATTTTTAAGTATGGTCACACTGCACATATTATTTTTAACTGACATGCCTTTACTCTCAACTCCCTTGGTATTTATGTACATTTGGTCTAGGCCTTGGGACACACTACTTTTTCGGGGTACCCTATGGTTTTTTTTTACACTCCTGTCTGCAAAATTTTACGATGATCAGTTGCGTATTTAATGCGGAAAAATAAAACAAACAAACTTACGTTCGAATTTATAATATTTATAGTTAGGATTCTAAACTAGTGTAGTGTATTGTCTATGTTGACTTTGCTTGTGGTCAATAATACCACATATTTTGTAATAGTACTATTATGTTTTCATAGCTATGTGACGTTTAAAATGATATTGAAGGAAAAAAAATTAAGCGAAAATGTAAAGTGTAAACTTTTGGATCATGTTTATAATTAACAAGTAAGTATCAATCAGCTATATATAATAAGCAGTGATTTACCAATTATATATATATCACTTATTCAGATTCAGCAGTCGCAATGTTGCAATGAAAGAATAGCCCAAGTTGAGTTTCAGTCACTTAGGTGCCCTGGTGGTTGTTGCCAAACTGTTGAGTGCTTAATTGCTTATTTAGTAGCTTAATTCGAAAAAAAAAAATGGCTTGATATTAGGAAAAAATATTGAGCCGTCACGGGACGCCTGGCATATTTGAAACGCATGTGTAACGTAACAAACACCACTATATACATTATAGGTATGCGAACTCAGTTTGGCAAGAGAGATTGCGCACAATCGTTTGCGCATGGCATCACGTCGCCACGTCTCACACACGCGGCCTGTATCGCCATGCCAACAATCTGGTTTACTCTCGCCTGTAGATGTTTCACATCAAAAAATGTTTAGTATAGTTTGGTGTACGCAAATGCAGCAGCAGAATTAGAATGTATGTTGAAACGATTCATACAATTATGTAATTGTTAATAAGGCTTGTTAATGAACGGAAAATTGGTTAAAATGTTTAAATAAAAGAAATACTATAAATTTTCAGAAGGGTGCCAAAGCAACCTGTCCTGATTCAAATAAACCAGTGCTTACACATGATGGCGCTCAGATGTTGGTGCTTATCATAGATGGAGAAAAACCGTCATCAAATACGTGCCATAGTGCATCAAATTATCATACCATTGGTATGTAAGCAACACTTATTCATAATTTGCCATCAACATAATTATTATTTGAAAAAATCTTATTCATGTACATTTAATTACTTTCAGATCAAGGTGTGACAACATACGAGATTTTACCACATCGGGACATTTTAAAAAATCATAGTAGTTCATTATTAAATTCAAAAAGTATGATGAAAAATAATAAGAGAATACCTATTAAACACAATTATTTATTAAAAAATCAATTGTATAAAAAAAGTTAGAATGTGCGGTATTAGAATACAAGACTATGATATTAAAATATAGAATGGCTTTAAAAAAAATAACTAGATATAGAAATTAAAATGAAGAAAAAAGAGTTTGAAAACATATTAAATAAAGAAAAATAAGATAATTCTGTGATTTTTATTTTATCTATTCCCACAATAAACTCCCCTGAACTCCAAATATAGAAGATATTATGGAGAGTTATAAAATATTAGGAAATATTTACTTGATTATTTACAATTATCTGTTCAATTGTTTCTGTACATATCGACGGAAGAAATCAGAATGTCGTAACATGAAAAACCCAACTTTATACCAGAGCCAAAAAACTATTTAAAAACTTCATTTTTTGATGTGTAGTGCTAAAACTAGGCAGAAATCCAAAGTCGTATCTATGACAAATTGAATTGTAGAAAAGCGAGACCCAGAACATTCGAAGCGGTAATTTTTTAAACAAGAATATGGTAAAAAGTAATTTAGTCCAAAATACAAGTTAGGGCTTTTTCGCTTTCTCCCGTCGATATATATTCTGGAATATTTAAATCTATATCATAAATAACTTCTAATTTGCTGTTATGGTTTAATACTAAATTATGTAGTATCCAATAAGTTACTATAATAATATTTAAGCGTTAGCCGGAAACCCATGGACAAATATCCGAAACGGGTCTTCAAAACACTAAATAAATATTCATGTATAACTCGAGGGCGTCGAGAGATAACAACTAAAATTTTTAAATTTACATAACATATGTTCAATATATTCAAAAAATAGTTTATCTGATTCTCTCGAGGCTCGTGGATCTCCAGAAGCCTGTATTTCTATATATGTACTGCTCCTATTACATTTGGAAATGTATATTATGAAATTCACTTTTTACTCTACTGTGATCTTGTTCTGAAGTGGACATTGATATGAGTTAGTAGATGTTAAGTATACTTATATTACAAGCGGCGCTGGATCCTTTCTGTTTTGAAAAGTAACTTATTATTAGATGTTCGAGTAAAAATACTTATTTCAAGACAGAGATCCATTAGTTCCACCCACTCAAGGGATTTTTGCCTCTTTATTTTCTTTACAAACTTTAATCATTTTTAACATGTAGGTTTCATTTTTGCCTTCACTAAGTCTACTAATCATATTAAAATAACTTTCGAAACCTGGTATCCATTTTTATCTTTTTTTATTATACATTTTGAAGGATCTTCGTTTTATAGATTTGTGTTTTAGGCCTTAGGTTTTTGTCTTCATTGCTAGAAATACTCTACACAGTTTCCGCAAGAGGTATAAGAGTATTAAGAACAAACACAAAAAAAAAATTAACTGTCAAGACGAATGTAAAGACAAATTATTATAAACAAGCGACAAAGACCAATAATTAATTCGTCACCAGTACCAATTACTTGACCAGTTTCGTTAATAATAGATTAATCTAAAATTATGCTATAACTAGCGTTCAAGAAATCCAAAATGTCGTTAATCGAATGATTCAGAAGTAAATTTTGACATATCTGTTAACAGAATGAATATTCGAGTAGATAATCATTCATTTACTAACTCAGTGAGCAATTAACAAGGGCAACGACAGATTATTAGTTAATTTTTTGCGTTGATATCTTATAAAAAATCAGATCTTAGCCGTGAAAAAGTACTAAACAGATTATAAAATTACTTGGAAAATATTTAATACATAGCATACATAGCTACTTCATGGTAATTTGTGTTATTTTTAATTTTTTACAAAATAATTACAGTTGATACTAATAAAGATGAAAGTGGGTCTTCACAGATGGACCGATCCCAAGATAATATATACATATATAGTAATATATATAGTATAGCTACATTATGCGAAAGACGTCGGGACCAAAAACCAATACTATAATAAATTTGATATCTAGAGATCGAATAGTTTTTTTATAAAACGTATAACAATATGTAAATAGAGTTTTTGGCGGGATTTTGGTCTGTCATGTAGTGGATTTTATATATTATTCTTAATCTTGTGTTATTTGATTCTATATTTCGTAAAATTGGGAGTTTTCTACGTATTATAGTTCAGTTATTATGTATAATTGAAGTAAATAGAAAATAATACTCTGGAGCATGAATACTAAGATACCACAAAAAATCCCTGGAAAATTCTAACAAGGGAGCCACCATCTTGTTGGAACCCTGAAGTAATCAAACTACACTTGTAACATTATTAGTTACTCGACAGTGGCAGTAATAATAATGAAAGATTGGTTGCCAAAAAAAAATGTAAATCATTGTTACCAAGTATTTAGACTTCACTTATTGTAAATAATTAGTACATGTCATTAATTTTTTTGGCACAATGTTTCAGATGGAAACGGATTCGCCAATAAGAAAACCTTGCATTCAGTTGATAGGTAAAAAGCTGTTCCATTCACCCATTATGTCAGATGCCAACAGTCCTGACGAGGTTGCATTCACTAAACGCAATACAAATCAGGCGCGAAAGGCGAAAAAACGCAAACAAAAACTCGTTCCAGATGCGGATGAGAACGATATAAAACGAGCATATGTTAGCGAGTACGACAAGGACAGCTACAGCCCCGAAGTTCTCGGAGGAATGAGACGAAAGGTTTTGATTAGTTTATTCCATAACAAAGAATATTCCATGGATGTGAGTATGTAGTATGAAGTGTTGAAGTTTTTGTACGAAAAAATAAGAATTGTAGACAGGTAAGATGATTAAACTTTATAAAAAACGGAATTGCTTTCAAGTCAAGAATAAATAAAATTACTATATGTGTAAATCTGTACATAAGAATGCTTGTATGTTTGTTATGTACATCAATGATTTACAAACTAAAATCTTCTCGTAAGTACCTGTGTAGAATTTCCTGTAAAAGCAAATAGCCTAAAAACCTCAAATATGATTTTCATATATTGCTAATTGACTTAGAATCATAGTTAAATAATACAAACATAGAAGGTATAAGTATCGTGTTGCCAGCTTAAATAATTAAGAACAAATTTATGAAATTATATTATAGTACGAGTATATATCGACTGGAGAATGCGTAAATGTCGTAACTTGCACTTTGGGCTATCTCTTTTTTTCCATATTCTTGTATAAAAATGTTATATCCGCTTCGAATGGTCTGGCTCTCGCTTTCGTATGATTAATTTTTTCATCTATATGACCTTGTTTTTTGCCCAGTTTTAACGCGACACATAAAAAAATGAATTTTTGAAATTTGTTTTTGGCACTGACGTAAAGTTAGGTTTTTCAAGTTACGAAAATTCCGCTTTTTTCTGTCGATATGATTTTTATAGATATACTGTTGATAGTGAAAACAGAGAATAGATAATGAAGTTTGTAAAAAGGAATGAGAATATCATTCCATTCTTTAAACGTTAGAATATATGAATATATGTCTTCCATGTGACTTTTATAGTGTACATATCTTTATTATACATATCAATTATAGCGTAATTTAGTGTTGCCAATTATTGACACAAACATTATACTAACAGAATATTGAAATAGTAAATTATGTCTAACATGCGTTTATCAATTTTCTAAAAATGTTTTATTCCAGTCCAAAGTTTTAATTATCAGAAAATGCTTTCAGTTGTCCTTTTAGTTGTTAGTTTAGTTTTTAATATATATGCACAAGTATTTGTCACGTTTATACCCATACAATATAGTCAAATTTTACAACTATATAGACTGATGTGATTGTGTTCAATATTTTAAATTTCCTTTTAAATAAGAGTTAAGTAAGAATTGTTAAAATTTCAATGTTATTTACAATAATTAATAGTGTCATAATGATTAATGTAATAGATTATAGAATTATTAATAAATGAAATATAATATTGTGTATTTTGTGTGTTGATTCATAGTACTAATAGACAAATATTACTTACATAACTTAAAATTATTTAAGCGATTAATATATTTTCTTTTTGATTCGTTTTTGGTTCTTCAATACTCAATCTTTCAAAATCAAAGACACTTTATTAACTTCAACATAGAAACAGAAGCACCTGTTTTTTGAAACTTAGTAATTGATATCATGTGTCGTAAACGATAATTTTGTTATTTTGATTTTGAATTTGGCTTTTAGCCGAATCTGAACTATTTAGTTCAATAACAATTAACACTATGTTTATAAAAATAGCGTCGCATATAATCATTTATTTTTTAATAATATGTAAAAGTTAAAATTGGTTGTTGTGAGTTATCCTTATGAGGAAAATTTATATTATTAAGATATAGTTTACATTTTCATGGTATATTTTTTGATGTATTTCATAAGATTTAGCAAGCACCTGGAAAATATTTCTCACGACTTGATTAAAATAGATCGACTCTACTTTATAACAATATAAAATACGTGAATTATATACATAAACTTTCAGAAAAAAAAATGCTAGAAATGTTAGTCAAGATCATATAATAATCCTAAAAAAAAATGCTAGAAATGTTAGTCAAGATCATATAATAATCCTTTACGTAGTTTAGGAAGACTAGGAATACATATAGACAAACACGTAAATTGACTTAGTTTAGTAAAATATATAGCTTTATAAATCACATTGTTTCACTTGTATAAAGCCTCCGATCGAAAATATTATAAACATTTGAACAAAAAAACAAGGAAAAATTCTTACCATTCCTTATTAATGTAAGCACAAATATGGTTCGGAATAGGGGCGCTTTGAAAAAAAAAATCTTTTGATCTATTTATTTGCATACTTTAACAGATTACATCTATACTATGTAAAACAAATTTATCGATACATATAACAATAATGTAAATCTTACATGCCTGTACTTATTAGATTTTTGTGACAAAATTTGTTGAAAGTGTCTTGGAATAAATAATAGAATACATTGTAATCATTTAGAAATTGTCTGTCTGTTTGTTTGAACACGCATGAGTGCTAAAGTACAACGTTTACGATAAAACCAACCAATAAATAGCATATCCTCGAGTAACATTTAGTCTTGGTTTCATTAAAATAGGTTCATTCTATCAAAATATATTGTAATTTTAATGAGGACGCGACTTAAGTACGAGAGAAAAGTAGATAATAATTAGATTTAATACATTGAGATAGATGACTTTATTAGTCACTGTTTTGTAAATCAGGTTTCACGCGGACGAAGCCGTGGGCGCAGCTAGTTTTAAGTTTATTACTAAAAGAAAAAGAAACGTAATGCTAAACTATAATTCTCCAGTACTTCTGACCTCCCACAAAGAGTCTTAAAAGTAGCTCACAATGCTTACACTCACCAAAAAACATGTTGTAATGTATCAAGACTTCAATAAGATGTCGAAGTATTTGTATGTTGTGTGAGTGGAATTGATATGTGTTTATTTAGATATACCTATAACTATGTATCTGATCACCAATTTTTATAGGATATCATAATATTACGAGGAACCTTCCGCCGTGTTCATTGCCTAAATAACGCTGTAGTCACGTACCAGAGATTGCGACTCAGTTCTACTTTGTTACGACTTTTGCCGAACATTTTAAAAGGTAGAAAAATTTTAAATTACATTTCTTGTTTAAATTTCTTACATCTCGGGTATTTTTGTTATTTAATTTTTTTTTATATTACCAACCACCCGTGCTTTTTTTTCTCGAACTGACTGCGCTATTAACTCAGCAAAGTCTTAACAGCTTCACCGGAATACTAAGGCGAGCGCTTGCAGCACTCAGCTAATTTTATTTGACAACTAGCTCAAGGGTGCTCAGCACACCTCGGTTTGGGCTGTTGCCGGATATGTGCAATTTACGAACTATCTGAACTGACCTATGCTAATTATTCATACAAATATGAGTTGTTG
>JACEII010001230.1:0-10087 GCA_014332785.1 Antheraea mylitta | reverse complement strand
TTCTGATTTCTTATTATATTTATATATCAACAATTACGAGTAGATCATTCGATGTAGCTTAATAGATAAAACATTTACCGGAATTTAAAAGGCCCTATTTCTTGCAGTTTAAGCGTTTTACTCTCACCACGTATATAATCTTGAGCATTTGGATAATTATAAACCCAAACATCCACAAACACCTCGTAGGTCGGAGCTTTCCACATGTTAAAAAGGAACGAATCCTCCGCCATGTGTAAATACTGTAAAATAAAAATTGTGTTATAAAGTTTCCGATGCAAGAGGAACTCGAAAATTTCTCTCACTTGTCTATTATGTTGCACGCTATTAAAAATACGAATAATGTATTTATATATTAATGCCACCGCAAAAATGAATATTATTTTTGACTCTCTGATGGAAATATGTTAGATTAGAGCAACCTATACAAAGCACAGCTCAAAAAAAAATTGAGCCGTCACGGGACGCCTAACAGATGTGAAACGTCAAAATTGCTTTGTATAATCTATACTTTTATATTAATATTATTGTTATGTAGATATACACCTATCCATGTATACTAATTGTATGTTATAAATATGTGTACTGTCTCTAATAAAGAACAGTATTATATCAGCACTTGTGAGTTTCATTTGTCTTCACATGGCGACCGTGACATAGGAGCTTGCAAATACCTATCGCCTTATATAACCAAGATGTCATAAACAAACTGGAAGCAAGTATCTTTAAATTACAATTTATATAAAATATGCAAGAATGAAGAAATATAAATATAATAAAGAAATGTAATTACACGAAGAATTGGACATGGAATATATGGGAAGTTTATAAAAGTTCTTACTTAACTCAAATAAAATGGGAGAATCTCAAACAAAATCTGAAGAATTTATAATTCCTCAAAATGCAGCCGAAGGATCCAATTCAGCACAAATAGATAAATTAAAGTTTCAGTTTAGCACTACTAATTATATATTAATCGGCATTTGTTTTCTATTAATGACTGGATTTTTATACAAGAATTATAAGAAATGCCACGGAAAATTAGTACAACGACAACTCAATGAGATCAATCAAATCAACGATATACGAGTATTTTACGTCGAAGGCCTGCGGAAAACACGGAAAATACCATCTGATTGCGGGGAAAACGAAAGAAGAAAAATAAAGTGTTAAAAACAGTGTCGGTGTGTGCAATAAGGGTTACGTTTATTTTATGGTGCGTATAATAGTCAAAACCAATGGATAAATGAAAAGTAGAGACTTTGAAATTGTAATTTTATTTTAATATTTTTTCTATGTCAAATGTCCGTAAGAGGTAAGGTTTGGTTTTATTATTTTTCTAATAGTATAACAATGTTCATGTTATGGCAACAGAATTATTTTTACTCATGGATGAATTAAAATCAATTAGAATATATTTAATAAAAATTGGCTGTAAACGTAGAATCAGAAAAGTAAATCTTTGTCAGATCTTGAAATTATAATCATGGAGTCTTTTAATTTGAAAACCGCGATGAACATTATACCTATTATGAAAGACCAACACAATAATACAAAACAAGTAATAGATAGTATCGAATATTATAACTCTACACTGAGTAACGCTGAATGTAAAAATAAATTAATTCAGTTCATTTTAAAAAATCATATATCTCAATATGCAAAACTTAGATTACTGTCAGACTACAAAGATGTCGATGAGTTGGTTAAAGACATGCGACGAGTTTTATTACCACAAAAGAGTTACACTGCTCTACTAACGCAGTTACACAATTGTCGACAAAATAATAGGTCGGTTACTGATTTTGGGAAGGATATTTCAGAATTATTTGTAGAATTGACAATTTCACAAGCTGACGGGAACAGTAACAATTATAATATACTACGACCGTTGAATGAAAAACTCGCTATAAAGCGATTCGCGGACGGTTTAGCAGATAGGAGACTGAGTACAATAATTTCGGCGCGTTATTTTTCCTCTTTGACAGATGCTATACAGGTGGCAGTAGATGAAGAGACTTCGTCCCTATTCACATCAATGGGCATCATGAGAATGGGTAAGCACAATGTTTCAAGCAACAAATACAGAAGTCAGCGATACCAATACAGGTGTCAAACGAGTTCACGTATAGTTCACAATAACTCGAGAGGACTAACCCAAAGTGCTTACATATCTCAGCAACAAAATCAGGTAAGAAATTTTGGAAATTCTTATCGAGGTAATAATACTATGCATAGAAGTAGGATATAACGCGGCCGAGGTAACAAAACACATAGTAACATAAACCTCATAACAACAAGGCGCGACGAGACAACAGGCGAACCGAATAAGGAAACGCTTAGTCAGTTTTTCGAGCATAACGTTATTTTATCGTGCAATAGTTTAAACAAAGTATCATTCTATATCAATAATTATAAACATGATTTGCTTCTCGACACCGGAGCATCAATATCAGCGATAAAGTACGAATGTGCAGAACGTTTACGCATTCCTTTCCATATAGAGAAAACTCGCGTCATAGGTATTGGAGGAGATATTTATTCCGGAGTTAGGTTTGTTTAAAATTGTATCACGACGGAAATATTCTTGAACATAACTTTCACGTTTTTAAAAATTTACCATGTCAAACTAGTGGAATTTTAGGTCAAGATTGTCCTCAAAAATATAAAGCAATTTTAAACTTTGATTTCAATACTTTGCAATTATTTACGTATAATAATATCAGTGTCGAATTACACTTTGCTCATAACGTATCAGAACCTAATACGTTGTCTTTAATTAAAATACCAGCGCGATGTGAATCAATTCACTACTTATATACTAACATTAAATATGATATGACGAATCTGTTTCTCTATCATCACGGTCTGGTTAACTCTGTAGATAACCGCATCCCTGTGGATGTTATATACACTGATTTCTCCAAAGCATTCGATTCGGTGGATCATGAAATACTGTTATTAAAATTATCTTCTATGGGTATTACTGGAAATTTACTGAATTGGTTTGAATCATATTTAAAAGGCCGTAAATCCATGGTGGTAGCACATGGGTTTTCATCTTCTCTATTCCCCATCTATTCAGGAGTCCCTCAGGGTTCTCACCTAGGTCCAATCCTATTTAATATATTTATAAATGATATTACATCTTGTTTTAAATACTCTGATTTCTATCTTTATGCTGATGATCTTAAAATAGCTAAATCAATGTATACGCCAGAAGATACGATTTTACTTCAAGAAGACTTGAACCGTGTAGTACAATGGTGTTATACAAATAAAAAGAAACTTAATATTAATAAATGTTATTATATAAGATTTACTAGAGATACCTCCAACTCTCGATGTGTTTATAGAATAGAAGAAAATATTTTGCATGAAGTTGATTATATAAAAGATCTAGGTATAGTATTTGATAAGAAACTGAAATTTGATAAACACATAAATAATATTATTAAAAAATCTTTTAAAATTTTAGGTTTTGTTTTGAGGAATTGTAAGAATTTTAAGAATTGCAGCACTAAAATACATCTATATAAATCATTAGTAAGACCTAATTTAGAATATTGCAGTCTAATCTGGAATCCACACTATGATATTTATATAAAAAACATAGAACGAGTACAAAAAAGATTTTTATGGCATCTCTGTTACAATAGCAATGTAGTCAATAAGATTACAAAATATAATGATCGACTTAATCACTTCAAACTATCTTCCTTAAATAATAGAAGAGTAATATTAGAACTTATGTTTTTATTTGACATTTTTCACGACAAAATTGATTGTCCACAAATTACTAATCACTTTAAATTTAATATTCCTGCTAAGCTTCCAAGATCTAATAAATATGTCCCATTTTATATTTCTCATTCACGTACTAATTTAGGCTTTTACTCTCCAGTCAACAGAATATCTAGGTCATATAACTCATTTCATAAAACGTGCGACATTTTCTCTACTAAACGAAATCATTTTAAAACAGCGATAGAAACATATCAGTCTATTCACAAAATATAGCTTTAATTGGTTCAGTATTTCTGTTTATTTTTTCCACTCTCTCTCTTTCTGTTAATTTGTTATATACCTAATGTTATATAGTATGATTTAAGAGTATCAATTAATTGCAGTATTTTTTACTTTTTCTGTTTCAATTTCTTTGTTTTTGTATTATTATGTTAAATCTTTAAATATATAAATAGTTTAATATTTACTTTATGAATATTTAATTAGTGTTGGAGCATGCCGTGGTTGTCTATAAATATGACTGCATTTATAATGATTCATAATAGTCCTACTTTTTATATATTTACTAATGTATTGTCATGTTGACGTCCCTAAAATAAATAAATAAATAAATAAATGATTTTATTATAAACTCACAAGAACTTTGTGAAGGAGTTTTTTCAGCCAACATGATAACACGAGCGGAAAATGGGAAATTTCAGTTCAAATGCCAGTTTGATAAACCAACAATTAACGCAGAAAGAATAAAGAAATTATTTTCTCTTCTGAATTTAAAGGGCTTAAACGGAGAAGAACAAAAATCAATTGAAAGTGTTTGTGCTAAGTTTCCCGACATTTTCCATTTGCCAGGTGACAAGTTATCTACTACTTCTGTATATGAACAGTTGATTGATTTAAAACCATATACTAGTTCTGTTTACACTAAAGCATACAGATTACCGTATGATCAGAAAAAAGAAATAGATAGTCAAATAAAACAAATGTTAGACGATGACATCATAGAGGAGGCTAAGAGCCCATGGTCTAGTACTTTGTTATTAGTTCAGAAAAAAGAAAGCTCAATGGCAAAAAAGAAATGGAGAGTAGTAATAGACTACAGAAAACTAAAAAGGATGATAAATTTCCACTGCCGAACATTACAGACATTTTAGATTCCCTCTCAGGTTCTGTATATTTTACTCATTTAGATTTATATCAAAGATTTTTTCAAATAAAACTACAAAAAGGGAGTAGACCGTGTACAGCATTTACTACTGGTCAAAACCAATTTCAGATGACAAGTCAGGGTTGAATTATGACAAGTGCTTAGTGTATCAAGATGACCTAGCCGTATTCGGTAGAACTTTGAACCAGCATAACAATAATTGAATGGACGTATTTACGAGATTACGTAACGTAAATTTAAAATTAAATCCGAAAAAAATGTGATTTTTTACAAAAGAAAATATTATTTTTAGGTAACACTGTATCTGGGAACGGTATTTTACCCAATACTGAAAAGATTAAAGTATTACAAAATTATCCGAAACCTCAAAATACTGATGAGATTAGACGTTTCGTTGCTTTCGCAAATTATTATCGTAAGTTTATATCTGATTTTGCAAATATAGCTTTACAACTGAATAAAATGTGCTGTAAAAATACAAAATTCTCTTGGATAACTGAATGTGAAAATTCATTCCAGTTACTTAAAACAGCGTTAATAAACCCGCCTGTACTGCAATATCCAGATTTTTTAGATATAAATGAATTTTTGTTGCAAACCGATGCATCAGGTAAAGCAATAAGTTCAGTATTATGTAATATGGATGGCAGACCTATAGCTTATGCTAGTCAAAGTTTAAATAAATCCAAAATTAACTATCCGTCTATTTAAAAAGAACTTTTAGCGATAGTTTGGAGTGTAAAGTATTTTTGGCGTATTTATACGGAAGACAATTTAAGATACAAACAAATCATAAACCTTTGATCTATTTATTTAGTATTCGCAATCCTTCTAGTAGGCTTCTTAAATTTAGACTGCAACTAGAAGAGTATAATTTTGTAATCGAATACATAAAAGGAAATTCGAACGCGGCAGCGGATGCCTTATCGCGTATTAGGATATCGTCAGAGGACTTAAAATGTATGAACGAAAAAATAGTCAACGTCATGACTAGAGCTCAGTATAGAAAAATGAAAGATAATATTGACAATCGCGAAAAATTAAGTAGTAATGACTCGGATTTTAATATTGACACTAATTCGAGGCCTGATCAACCAAGAATTGTGGAAATACTTAAAAAACCGAAGCATTTTACTGAATTATTGTTAAGAAATAAGAAAATGCTAAATAAGATAGCGTTGGATCCAGCGTTAATAGATGAATATAGGTATTTTATATATGTGCGCACTAAATCTATTATTTACGTAAATACCTCTTCTCGAGCATCAATTACTCAAGACGTATTGGTGAGGGATTTGATATTTTTATGTAATAAATATAATATAAAAGAAGTATACATACTTAAAAATGAAAGTAATAAAGATTTTATTGCTGGACTTCTGAAAATAATAAATAAATACGAAAACTGGTTCGGACCAAGAATATGTGTAGTTAGTAACGCACAAAGAATATATAATGAAGATAATAAACATGTCACCTTAAATGACTTTCACCTTTTGCTCACAAGTGGCCACGCGGGTATCAGGCGAATGACAAACAATATTAAGAGATATTATTTTTGGACAGGTTTAGAAAAAGACGTCACTGAATATGTTGCTAAATGCGATAAGTATAAAAAGCAAAAATATCCTATACGTAGTTAAGTTCGGGAGCGCTGGGATTGACTTTTTAAAAACTAATAGTCGATTTTAGACCTTTATTATTATAATGTCGATTTTAGACAAGTAAATATTCTTAAAACTAACTTGGTCGATTTTGAGACCTCTAAAAACTATGTCTTAACCTAACGAGAGACGATGCTAGAATCTCTCGAGAAACCTTAACTTATTCCTCACATCGGTTATTGGCGTATGCTGACCTAGCGTCTAGCTCCCGTCCTGTTCGGAGAACACTAGGTAAGCTTAACGGAGTTTAGGCACGTGTATAGAGTCTGTGGGAATATAACTCCTCCCGCCTTAGATCGAAGTTATCGGAAAAACTTCTGAGAACTTCGATTTTACATTAATAGTGGACGCGGATTACATTGTTCTGTGGAAACGGGTTGCTGTTCTGTGGTTGGAAGAGGAATCCGTTTCTTACGGTATTTTTTTACAATTGGTGTTAACTTATAAGTAATGATAAGCATAATTATCATAATTACAATGATGTAGAGCACTATGGTAGAGGCACTGACACTATTTTGCACTGTATTACTTTCACTTTGAACACTTTTCTTCAAAATTTGGTTTAAATGGTGTATGTCGTCCAGTGGAACCCCTTTTAGATTTATAGATTCATCTCCTGCAACAGTGAGGCGTCGGTTTTGTTCTTTAAAATTTGGTAAATTGATTAGAGGTATGTGCTTATATATTGTACTTAATGAGTGGTAGCGTTGTGCATGGATTTGCATTCCGCCTATGGATGCATTACAATTTTCCTGAATAGTTATTATATATGTACCGCGTAACTGTTCGCGTGTGACGTCATTACCACAAATACAGGATAATATACTTGTGTGTTCTGAAAAGATGATCCAACTGTTTTCGGTAATCTTTTGAAGTTTTATATTTCCTGGATATACTCGTCGTGGGTGACAAAGTGAGAGGTTTTGGCGGTACCTTAAGAGCTGTTCAATACAAGTTTCCTCAGTATATGGTATGATGTCATTTTCTGAGCACAAATACTCCTCATTCGTAACCTCTTTACATGGTGACGCAATCGGATAATACTTTTCACCTTCTACGAGTAGGTAAGGGAAATCGGGAACAATAATGAATGTTTGGTTAACTGCATTATGGAATATGGGTAAGGAATACAATTTAAAATAAGTATACATGAGCTTATCAACTAATGGTATTTCTATAATAAATCTTACTTCACTATCTTTAATATAAGCCTTAACTATGAACGTCTCCTCTATTGTAATTAAGTTCTTTTCATTAATAGTATACATTAAATTATCGTATTTGCTAATTTCCATTAGCGTAATCAGCAGTTCTTGTGAATTAATTACAGATTTATGTAATACAGATACCTTACTGAGTGCAAGAGCTGTTTCTATTTCGCTAAGTTTACTGTGAATTGTTCTGAAATTATTCATGAAAATGTTAAATTCGCCAATCAAGTATGTATAAAAGATGTAATTTGTTGAAAAACTTTGAATAATGGCTTCAAATCGTTTAAGACGTTCGTTCATTATTTCCATATTATTATTCATAATATCGGTTGCATTTACAACATGATCCAACATTTCAGATATTATAGTAATTTTGTTAGAGGTAGCCTGTTCCTGGGTTTGGAGGCCGGTAATTAATTCGTCATAACGAACTGCATCTTCGTGATCAAGGTTACCTGTTATTACTTTAATTAAAGATCCTATAGGGTTAATGATACCTCGTTTATACCTTTGTAATTGAAATGGAATTAATTGTTGTAGTTTTTCTATAGTTTCATCGCGTAAGTATTCTATTTGGCTTTTTAGTTCACCTACTTCCTTTTCAAATGTCTCGTTCAAATGTATAATATTACAGAATTCAGAATATTTTTGTATATTGAATGCTAAATCTGATTCGATATCTTTTAGATTAATGATTTTTACTATAGCCCATTTGTCATGTTGTAAAAATGATAGACCTTGTTTGATTGGTAATATTCCTGGGTTATTGCTTATTTGCCGAACTTGAAGGCCCTGGTTTAGGGGAACCTGGTTTAGATGAGCTTGGATGGTCGACGTCCATATCAACAGGAGTATGCACCACCTGTGAAGGGCGTTTAATATTTTTAATCGGTACCTTAGTATACCTACCTTTTTATCTTAATGGGAACGACATTGTGTAAGACGGGTCCAGTAATCGTAGCTTTTTGTTATTTGATTTATCGAATTCTATGTGTATGTTCTAAAGGTTGATTTTAATTCTGTATGGCCAAAGGCAACTTTTCGACCAATATTGATTTTGCCTAATTCGTTTAGTGGTTTCTGTAATTCCGTGATGACACGTTTTGCCCTTATGTAAGTTTTCAGATGTAGCTTTGTGTTCACCTTCTTCATCTACATATATTACATGTTCGGTACATTCGTATAAATTTACATAGCCTTTCAATTCTAATATGACGTTATTGAATTCGCGCCTGTGTTGCGGATTTTCGAAATAAATGTAGTATTTAATTTTTTGTTTAACGTATTTCTTAAGGAAATCTTTAATCAAATTTGGTTTGCCGATAGGTAAAAAGACTTCTAACACTTTTTGATTGTCTCTGGATAAATTTTTAACATTACACTTATTACGGAACCAACTAAATATTAATATTTGATTAGGCTTGGTATCGACAGCCTCATGTAAAATGGGTATACCGGTGAATTCCATGTCTTTAGCAGAATGTATTGTACTTGTAGAGTCCGTCTCTGTTCTTAGTGGATAGTCAGGTTGTTTGTCGAGTTTAATAGTGTCTGGTAGTGATATAGGGCTAGCTGTCATAGTTCGTTCTGAGTCTGATATGGTTATTGTTTTTGAGTCATCGGTAGTTCGTCTTTGGGGTAGTGTTTTAACTTTATTTTCTATTTCTTGTAAGTGTTCCTGTATCAGTCTGTCTTTGTCGTCAACGTTAACTATAAGAGATACGTTATCATCTGTTTCATCAGTACTTAATGTGTTAATTTTTAATTGTGGCAAAGCGTCAGCGTTCGCCTTTTGTTTGCGTGTAGAGTCACGTTTCTCTTCATTAGGATGGTCAAGTTGTGATTTTTCCAAATTTTTGGACAACAAGTGATCGATTTTCATGTTTGTCGAGTCAGTCGTGTGATTAACTTCACATATGTCTGAGGTAATTTTATCAACCGGTAATTTAACGCGATGCTCTGAGGGAGCCTCGAGTTTATGTACGTATTCGTTTTCGTATATTATTGGAATTTCCGTTGCGTTAATTTTTAAAATCTTATCCTTGAAACATATATTCGCGTTTAACCGCGATATCAGATCCCAACCTATTATACCGTCATATCTTTTGTCTACATCAAAGATATAGAATTTATGTAAATCGGATTCGTTAAAAACTGAAAATATTGGAATGTTTATAACTTGGTCGTGGTTACTCGACGCGTGTGTACTAGTCACTATAAACGGTTCGTATGACTTATACTGTGAGTAAAATTTGTCTGCCTTATGTGTACTTATAACGGAGTGTGTGCTGCCTGAGTCT
>JACEII010001225.1:0-10100 GCA_014332785.1 Antheraea mylitta | reverse complement strand
ACACCTCTCAAGTTTTTTTTTCTACAAAAGTCTAAAAAGTATAGATCTATATATAGAGATTACAATGATCTTATGTTTACTTCTCTTAAATTTCATTTCCTTGTCCCAAAAGTAGAACTTTTACTGGATAGCATTATATTAAATATGAAGGTAAAATATGTTAATGCGGTTCATTACTAGTCCTTGCAGCTTGAGCTGGACCTTTCAGTGCTGGTAAATATCGTGATTAAACCATCGCTTAGAAATAAGACTTTTTCGAAACCCATCTGGCGCTAGTTTTGGGGTGTAAGGGGGGTCGAGTAACATCTTAAGACTTGAGACACCCAAGCCAACCTCACCTGCACGTGGTGCACCCTGCTGAATAACGAACGAGGCAATGGCGAAAGCGGGGTGGTAGGGTTTTTCAGCCCGACTGGGTCGCAACCACCATGCATGTAGCGAAAAAGCCCGTAATAGTGACTCGCTTCTGCGCGTCGCGTTTCGGGATCAGCGTGTGCATATCCAGTACCGGGTGACTTTCGTCATTTTGGCCGGCATGACAGCGGCGACCGGCGATGGATAATCTGTCTCTCGGTGGTCGCCGTATCATTAAAAAAGTACTATGCTTAACATCAGGCATAGTGCAGTCACTATGTCGTGCTTCGATTAAAAAAAAAAGCTACCGCACCCCACATTTTGAATATCCACCCGGTTGAATATAGGTGTGTTCGGGCATGTGCACTTGAGTGCCACTCCTTCTAGGTATAATGTGTTTAAGATCTTGGGCCACGTGATCATTTAACATTTGTTTAGACGGTGAAATGACAAAACCTATAAAATATTAAAAAAGATGAATATGAAAGTAGCTAATAAAAATGAGACGAAATAAATGTAACGTATCTGACTTATTAAACCTACCAACGGTTCCATGGATGCATTTCTTATCAACCACTTCCACCTGAGACCTAATTGTCAAGCATTTAGTAATTTAGTGTAGGTGGTAGAGCCACGCTGAAGCTATTACTGGTTACAGCATGAACGAGTCGGCTCTCTCCCGGAACTAACACCCGACACACAGAAAACCGACGTGAAGTAACAATGCTTGCATTGCTGCGTTCCGTTCGGTCAGTGAGAGTGCCGGAAGACCATCTCCCCTCACATCACAACACCGGGTGGCAACGCACTTACTACCTCCCTGGTGTTACCAGTATCTATGAACGGTGGTGATCACTTAATATTACATAACCCGGCTATTCGTTTACCATAAAAATATCTACATATCTCTGCCATTCCAACAGCAACCCTTAACATTTTATATAACAGCCCTTTAATACGCATAGCTAGATTGTAAAATGATATATCTCGAACAAATAACAACATTGACATATTTTTTGATACATATAAATCATTCAAGTAGCACTTGCTTAAAAATATAATTTGATCGTGTGCTTGTATAGATTAATGTTATCAATAAGAATTAGTTTGTCATCTACTAATGTCATGCATGCCTGTGATTGTAATTTTATGTTGTAGTTGACCAACTGTGATTTTATCTATGTGTAATATTTCTGTTGGTGTGCTTAATATATGAAAATAAAAAAGAAATAATAATGAGTGAATGAAGTCTTAGAATGTAATACCCACTACCTAATACACAAAGGCAACCCGTTCTGCAGTATTCAAAGCACAATCCTACAGTTAAATAACTTTACAGACACAATTGGAGTAATACGAACAGAACCCCGCTTCAACGAAATTAGCATTCTTAATTCAATTTGTTAAATTATTGTTAATTTGGTAACAGTATGAAGCTTGTTCTATGCTTGCGGGTGTACGTGTATAGCCCATGTCATGCTATGAATACACTGGAGGATAAGAGATACGTCAAGACTGAACACTTGCAATAGAGACACGTTTCTGTATTTTCCTTTTCTTACTACGAAGTTGTTCGTGACGTCTAATGAGAATTCTGGACTATTACAGATATTTCTTCAGCGTTTAGTACTTCTATATGTTACTAGCAGTCCCGGCGGACATTGTTTCACCCTGATAACAAAAAAAATTATATACCCAAACCTTCTTAATGAATTGCGTTATCTAATGTTAACAACTGCATGAGAATCCGTTCAGTTGTTTTTAAGTTTATTACAGACACAGACCTGGCAGAAGGCTTTGTTTTGTAATATGTAGTGATTATTGTACAGATCGCATCAGTATAATCCATATAGAAATTTAAAACAAATTCAATTTGCCGATTCGGTTTTGTGCCTCCAGTTCAGTAATAAGCTGATCGAAGTTAAGAAGCATAGAGTTGAAAGTTACAAAGGCGGATAATATAACTTCAGTGTAGAATTAAATAAACAATTATGAACTGAAACTTTAAATGTTCTGTGCTGGGATGCCTCTAGTAACCAATTCTTTAATTTCCAATTTGTAAATTTTACGGAATGTATTTTATATGTCGTCATAAAGAGTGAATGGTACACAATATCTTACTTCTATTCTAAATCGCGATCTGCGACTTGTTGTTATACATTGCAGTTAACGTATTCATTCTACGCTCGCTATTCATAGAAGCGGAAGACCTATCAAATGTCTCGTTCCCTAATTAATTCCATTTCGCTTGGGTAAAGTTTGCGCTGCGCTCCGACGGTGAACTAACATTAGAGCAATTATACGACGCTGCATAGCCTTCAGTAGAGTGGTTGCTAAGTGATTCGAGTTTCTCGTTTATCTTACAAACCTTTGTAGTCTATTTTATATGAAACGCTTTACTAAATGCCGGGTAATTCTTATGTTTTTTTTATTACATTCGTTAATTTTATTCTAGTACTGCCTCAAGCTTGCTTGTTTACACATTATAAGATTGAATGTTGATCTGAATTCATGATAATGTTGTAAACAACGAGTTCTTTTGCCGGCTCTTCTCGATGACTGGGTTCCGAACCGGTGGTTGTTTTGAGGTTCATAAGTGCCTTCTCAGGGCTTATATTGAATAGCGTATTTTTGATTCGGGTTATGGTAAACATGCTAAAACTATAGAGGTACTGGACTGTATTTGCAGTTCCTGGAATACTTCTAAAGGAAATAGATTGTCCACTTGAGGGTAATAGCTAATGAGGCGAGCTTAGAAATGATTAGAAATGAGGTCTTCTTAAACTGAAAGTTCAGCTTCTTTACAGGATTGGAATCTACGTGAATACAGTAACCGAATACGCTACCATTGAGCCATCATGACTTCAAAAAATTATGATAAAATGATTACATGTCCTTATTCTTCCAAGATATTTCCTGAAATACATGAAACATATAACAGTACACTATGGGAAATGGAGTATTTCTCCTTCCAAATTTGACGTCAGTTAGATATCCCAATGACATGCTGACAGTAATTGAAAATATCTGGTAAACATTTTGATTTAAGGCGTTCAAATCATACGATTCCATCCACTTACACGATGTCATGAGTCAGGGATCTGTCAACGTATTGTAGAAATTAAGCAACCGCCTTGTCCCAAAGTTACTGATGAGACATTATTAGAAAAGTTTTGCAATTACAAAGGGTCTATTTATGTTTGATGAAACTTCGTCACGGCATTGTTTAAGTACCGTATAATGAGCTTTAGGCTACAATGTAACAAGTATTCTATGGACTAACACTTACCATTTTGGTTAATAACTGCACCTTTCTGGGCATTTATTTTCTCATTTATTCTTAAGTACCAAGGCGACCGAGCCTAGCTCGGCTCTTTAAAAACATTCTTAAATTAAAATAAACTGTTAGGTTGGTCTCACAAAATCTCAGCTATATTTGTTTTGACATCGGCGGCGAAATTTACCTTTATATTCTAGTCTAGCTATATTTTTTTATTGCCTAAAAACTCAGATAAAAAGAAGTTTTCTATGATTGAAATCTACATAGATCAATTTACCGTCCCCGAAACCACCTACACACACTAAGTTTCACAGAAATCGCTCTCGCCGTTTCCGGGATCATGAATATATAGAAATATAAAAATATACGAGAATTGCTCGTTTAAAGGTATTGGATATTATAAAACTGAATAATGTATTGAGCGCGCTAATCTCATTAACTACTGGCCCGATTAGAAAAAAAAAATTCAGTGTTAGATAGCTTATTTATCAAGGAAGGCAATATTCTATCATATATCATCACGTTAAAACCAATAGGAGCAGAGCATCAATGAAGAATGTTACAAAATCATTTTTTTTTTCTCTTAAGAGTTTCCGGTACGTTTTAGCGATAGCCCAAAGTAACTATTCTATGCCGACGAAGTCGCGGGTAGAAACTTATGAATAATACATACACCTTTATAATTCTAAAATTACTTATGTGTTCTACTGGGTTACAATTTATATTTAAGCTTGTGAAAGTCTGCTATTCTGGATCAAAGACTTCCCGAGTATAGGGGCGTAGATTAGTGGATTGTACATAGATCTTACATGTTCTTCTGGACTTATTTTTAAACATGGTTGGGCGTGCTGCATCAAAAAGGCACCCCGAACTCTGATAAATCAAGTGAAAACTCCACTCATCCGAATTCTGGCTACTTTAGGTACCTCAGCTTCTTTCCAGGGTTCATCCACAGATCAACACCATAAATAAATATCTTTAGCACGTTTCACTTATAACAGAATTTATTGCGAGCGGAGATAATAAATTTACGACTGCGTTATGTGAACTGCACGTGACTGCGGTGCAGCAATAAAATTTGAAGTACATTTTATTATGCCATTTCATCGTTATGCAAGGCGGGTGTTCTCAATAAAATATTAGATCGGCAAGTAATACGTTAGAATCCTCATCGGTGACGGTCGGTAAGGCGATATGATACAGTCGAGTATATACAATGTCTGGCACAAGTGCAAAGTGCTGTAAGTCACGAGCATGTCGAAGTCATCGGTGACGTGGACCCATACGTTATTCCCTGGCAAATGCGTAACGCGGCTAATGAAATTGTCACTTCAAAAATACAAAGGCGCTCAAAAGTATGTTTTTTGTTCATCAGATTGTGCACAATATTCACGAGTTCAGTGTAAATTTGATTAATAAATTTCATAATAGAAATTCATTCTATGACTTTTGGCCGGCGCACGTCAAGCCCCGTTCTACGATCAATTAAAACTCAATTAATAATTCCATTTCAATTTTGAGTTCGTAATATATTAATGTCATTAATGTAGAGTGTGTCGAGGTTTTTGTATATAAATGTGGTTTTGTATAGGGGTTACTGTCCGTACAGAGGCTGGGGTGCGACCCCGTATGAACTCGGTTTGGCATCTCGCCAAAGATATATCATATACGGGATTTTAAAATAATTACTATGTTGTTCAGTGTAGAGACCCAAATCACTATATATACATGGTACACGTATCTCTTAAATGTATAGTAACCTCATAACACGAGTATATGGACTTCGAGTCTGTTCTTAAAAGCAATGGAATTTTATACTATACTACTGACCGTGACCCGCCCCGAGAATATAACTTTATCTAGTGGTGAAAGCTAAAATTCCGTTTAGTAGTTTTTGAGGTTATTTTTTTTTAGTTTATTTTATTTTATACAGACAGACGAGGCAGAGGAGTTTGTTTTATAATACGTAGTGATGACATAATTATAAATCAAAGTATTTGCCAAAAATGTCTATATCCCTTTTAACAATAAGAGAGTATATCACAAATATTTTGTTTAGAGTGCAAGACGTATGATGTAGTTAAGTAAATTTCGAAACTATTTGCCGTAACCATACGATAGTAAATTTTAATTTAAGGTGGTAGGGCCACGCTGAAGCTATTACTGGTTTCAGCATAAATGGGTCGCCTCGTCTGGGGTAGTACCACCCTCTCATAGAAAACCGACGTGAAGTAACAGTGCTTGCATTGTTGCGTTTCGTTTAGTCAGTGAGAGCGCTGGAAGACCATCTCCCCCTCCCCCCTCTCCTCTCTCCTCTCTCCTACACCCCTTCCCTATCCCCCCCGCCCAACACTAGCTGGCAACGCACTTGCGACTCCCCTGGTGTTGCAAGTGTCTATGGATGGTGGTGATCGCTTAACATCAGATGACCCACCGGTCCGTGTGCCTGTTATGTATAAAAAAAAATTTAAATAATAGAAATAACATGAAGTCAACAAGATCATAAAAAAAATTGTAATAATAATTTTTTTTAAACATTTTTTAATAATAATACCTCCATTATTTATTACTGAATCAATTATATTCATCCCTGCTAATGTGTTGGGAAATGTAAAATATAATCTGTTCCAATAATCAGCAACATAAACAATCACTAATGACCAGCATTAAAATCGTGTTTGCGCCATAGTATATTTTAAAACTGTGTCAAAGAAACCGCCGCTGTGAAATGAGTTAAACGATTGCAGAACACATTATCTCTAGTCGGTGTTCATTCCGTTTTTATTATAAGCTAGCTATGCCCACGACTTCGCCTGCGTGCAACCTAATGTAAAAAACAATCTATACTATAATAAAACTGTAACAAGTCGAAATCTGTACATTAAATATTTCTTGAAAACTTTAATCAGGGTAGACTGTATTATCGATATAGAAGTCAAAAATAATCTTTTTACAGTTTTGTCTGTCTGTCTGTCCCTATGAACACGCATCACTCTGAAAGTACTCAACCAATCTTGACGAAACTTGACATAGTGATAACTAATATTACGAGATTACATCAAATAATCCCATAAAACGCAAAGGGTTCTCCAGGATAAAGGATTAAAGTCTAGTTACTAATAACATCACCTGAATGTATCAAGTCCATTTACTTATCTACTTTTCTCTCGTATTTAAGTCGTCATTAAAATTACAATAACTTTTGATAGAGTGGACCGAATTTAATGAAACCAAGACTAAATGTTACTCGAGGGTATGCTTTATGATTCTGTTGACGAGGTTTTATCGTGGACGCAGTACTTTAGTAATGACGTAAACTATAAATTATTTATTTTTCAACTGTATATATTGTTGTAGTTGTTCGTAACGTATTGTCAGATGCCACTGCGTCTGTCATGGAAGGGTGTATATGTCGTGTATATGACAACGTTTATATTGCAATTATTTTATATTTCTCATTCCAGTATCCCTGTGCATGATAGCTCTAGGGGTCCTTTTTGGGCATATTATGCGAGAACCATCTACAGATATTTAACATTCTTTGACAAATACCTCTGAGAAGGTAGAACGTCGGAAAGGTCAGATTTTTTCAGGAGTTCAGGACTTCATGAGACAAACGAACTGGTGGGTCGCGTGATGTTAAGTGATCACCACCGTCCATAGACACTAGCGACATCAAGGAAGTCGCAAGTGCGTTGCCAGCCTGTATATTGGAGAGGGGGAAGGGAAAGAAAGGGAAAGAAGGAAAGAAGAAGGGAGGTGGGCCTCCGGCGCTCTCACTGACCGAACGAAACACAACAATGCAAGCACTGTTATTTCACGTCGGTTTTCTGTGAGAGGGGTGGTACTACTCCGGACGAGGCGACCCATTTATATTGAAACCAGTAATAGCTTCAGCGTGGCTCTACCACCAAGCTAAAAGCTAGATATGTACTAACGGAGTATTTTTTTAAAGGCAGTAAGTACCTCGTAGAAGAATCTTGTACCTTCTATCCAAATGAGACTCCAATTTGCCACGGAACGCCAGTGTCATTCTCATATGAACGAAATCGCGGTCACCGACTAGCTCGCAAGTAAGACGCCAGAATGACTCCGTTGTTCTTAGAATTCTAGTAATAATATTCCGGATTCCCAGTAGAATTCCGATTCACTTCACACTACATACGAATTGAATTAGGTGAGCGATTCCGGTAAAGCGAAGTTTCCGGTTTTCGTCTGAACTGTGAGACTTATATGTCATAAACATATATAGTAAGGGTGAATCCTTTTAGTGCAACTATTTTTTTCCCTCTTCAAGTAAAAGTACCTGTACGACCGAGTCTAGCTCGGTTCTTTAAAAAACATTTTTAATCTATAATGAACTGTTAGGTTTGCCTCACAAAATTAGCATTTTTTCACCAAAAAAATAATTATAAAAGTTGTCTGTCTTGCTGTCACTCGGATTCGAAATGGGGTTAGACAAATTTTCCAAGCAACTGATTTCCATGTGAGCTATTTTGGTTTTGACATCGCCGGCGAAATTTACTTTAATATTCTAGCTATATTTTTTCATTGCCTGAAAACTGAGATAAAAAAATTTTCTATGAATGAAATCTAGCAAGATCGATTTATCGTCCTCGAAACTACCTACATACTAAGTTTCACGGAAATCGCTGGCGCCGTTTCCGAGATACTGAATATATAACAATATATAAAAATATAAAAGAATTGCTCATTTACTCGTAAAGGTTTTATTAGATTAGATATTATTCTATATGTTGAAAAAAATCGCTGAAAGTATGAGCCCCTAATTACTTACTGCTTTTCATTTTAAAGGTTTTCCATTTAAAATACAATAGGAAATTCAGTTTTATGTCTATAAATTAGCGGCATTTAATGCTACTTTAATGGACCAACGCGCACACACAGAACCATACATACATCAGTAACATTCGCTACTGTAGCACGCTTAAATTTTCCTTTCTTTTCAGACATTTTGCTATTCGGGTTCAGTATATACAACAACCAAAAGACTTCGCGTACAGTTACTAATTAAAATGGCAACCCTATCAGCTGGCAGTGAAGAAAAACGTCGTGTGATAACCTGAACCTGAGAAATGTTCTTGAAGTACTACTGTATGTGGGAAAACATAGAACTGTGTAGATTCTCTGTGTTTGAAATCGTGGGTTAGAATGATGTATATGTCTATATCATCCTTAGGGTTGACGCATGTAGCCCTTTAGTAGTATCCGAGTAGATTGTTACCACTATAGATATTGTTATTAATCACACAGATTTTCTTGTTGTTTACCGCGATTTTTTTTAATTGACTACACTAATGGCCTAATAAACATTTACAGCATCATCGGACTACTAAGACGAGCGCTTAAGGCACGCATCCGATTTTATTTAGCAACCACATTAAGAGTGCTCAATATCCCTCGAGTTGGGCTGTTGCCTTGTTATGCAACATCGCGAATCTAAGCTAACTATTCATACATATACGATGAGACACATATTATGTATACTAACATGTGTATCTCACAAACTCAGGCATGTATTTCGTGTCCAGCAACTAAGCTAAATTTATTTAACTAACTTCGAATAATATCCAGGCACACTGATACCTGTGTCTACTATACCGACGTGACTGACGACGCGGTTAGTAGGTTCATCCATCGAGCCGTGAACGCTCCGGCGCGGGACTTTGTGGATTATAATCTAAAAATGGCCATAAAGCAATAACATCATTAAAAAATCCACTCTAAGATAGTAAATAATTAATTCAAAATAAATAAAAAACACCCAATAGATGCTCACAGATACGATTTTTCACGCAGACAATAAAAAAAACAAAAGCAAAAAAAGGTGCAGACCAAGAGTCTGCAGAACAGAAGAATAAGAGAAAAAAAAATTTCAAGTAAGGGAAAAAAATAAAACGCCTCAACCATATGGATACCTACTTGTGTATGTGATCACAGCGGCTACTGCTTATGACCTGTATATTGCTTGAAAGTGATAGATCCCGATGTCTTGGAAAAAAAAAATTCGAATTGACTACGCTATTGACCTAGCAAGGTCTTAACAACTTCACCGTACTACTACTTGGAAAAAGTAATAAAATACATTTGAATCATTTTTAGTAATGTCTGTCTGTTTATTTGTTTCAATGCTCATCACTGCTAAAATACTACCTACGTTCGCGATAAAACACAGAACTAAGAAAATCATAAAGCATATCCTCGAGTAACATTTAGTTTTAGTGTCATAAAAATTGGTATGCTCTATAAAAAGTTATTGTAATTTTAATGAAGACGGGATTTAAGTACGAGAGATAAGTATATAAGTAATTGGGCTTAATACATTCAGATGATTTTATTGGTCACTGATTTTGGAACGAAGTTCCTTATCGCGCGTTGTGAAAGGGGGCTAGACGGAAAAAATTCTTACGAAAAGTTGTCACGACACTTTTTGCTATAGTAAGCT
>JACEII010001224.1:0-10100 GCA_014332785.1 Antheraea mylitta | reverse complement strand
AGCTTACTATAGCAAAAAGTGTCGTGACAACTTTTCGTAAGAATTTTTTCCGTCTAGCCCCCTTTCACAACGCGCGATAAGGAACTTCGTTCCAAAATCAGTGACCAATAAAATCATCTGAATGTATTAAGCCCAATTACTTATATACTTATCTCTCGTACTTAAATCCCGTCTTCATTAAAATTACAATAACTTTTTATAGAGCATACCAATTTTTATGACACTAAAACTAAATGTTACTCGAGGATATGCTTTATGATTTTCTTAGTTCTGTGTTTTATCGCGAACGTAGGTAGTATTTTAGCAGTGATGAGCATTGAAACAAATAAACAGACAGACATTACTAAAAATGATTCAAATGTATTTTATTACTTTTTCCAAGTAGTAGTACGGTGAAGTTGTTAAGACCTTGCTAGGTCAATAGCGTAGTCAATTCGAATTTTTTTTTTCCAAGACATCGGGATCTATCACTTTCAAGCAATATACAGGTCATAAGCAGTAGCCGCTGTGATCACATACACAAGTAGGTATCCATATGGTTGAGGCGTTTTATTTTTTTCCCTTACTTGAAATTTTTTTTTCTCTTATTCTTCTGTTCTGCAGACTCTTGGTCTGCACCTTTTTTTGCTTTTGTTTTTTTTATTGTCTGCGTGAAAAATCGTATCTGTGAGCATCTATTGGGTGTTTTTTATTTATTTTGAATTAATTATTTACTATCTTAGAGTGGATTTTTTAATGATGTTATTGCTTTATGGCCATTTTTAGATTATAATCCACAAAGTCCCGCGCCGGAGCGTTCACGGCTCGATGGATGAACCTACTAACCGCGTCGTCAGTCACGTCGGTATAGTAGACACAGGTATCAGTGTGCCTGGATATTATTCGAAGTTAGTTAAATAAATTTAGCTTAGTTGCTGGACACGAAATACATGCCTGAGTTTGTGAGATACACATGTTAGTATACATAATATGTGTCTCATCGTATATGTATGAATAGTTAGCTTAGATTCGCGATGTTGCATAACAAGGCAACAGCCCAACTCGAGGGATATTGAGCACTCTTAATGTGGTTGCTAAATAAAATCGGATGCGTGCCTTAAGCGCTCGTCTTAGTAGTCCGATGATGCTGTAAATGTTTATTAGGCCATTAGTGTAGTCAATTAAAAAAAATCGCGGTAAACAACAAGAAAATCTGTGTGATTAATAACAATATCTATAGTGGTAACAATCTACTCGGATACTACTAAAGGGCTACATGCGTCAACCCTAAGGATGATATAGACATATACATCATTCTAACCCACGATTTCAAACACAGAGAATCTACACAGTTCTATGTTTTCCCACATACAGTAGTACTTCAAGAACATTTCTCAGGTTCAGGTTATCACACGACGTTTTTCTTCACTGCCAGCTGATAGGGTTGCCATTTTAATTAGTAACTGTACGCGAAGTCTTTTGGTTGTTGTATATACTGAACCCGAATAGCAAAATGTCTGAAAAGAAAGGAAAATTTAAGCGTGCTACAGTAGCGAATGTTACTGATGTATGTATGGTTCTGTGTGTGCGCGTTGGTCCATTAAAGTAGCATTAAATGCCGCTAATTTATAGACATAAAACTGAATTTCCTATTGTATTTTAAATGGAAAACCTTTAAAATGAAAAGCAGTAAGTAATTAGGGGCTCATACTTTCAGCGATTTTTTTCAACATATAGAATAATATCTAATCTAATAAAACCTTTACGAGTAAATGAGCAATTCTTTTATATTTTTATATATTGTTATATATTCAGTATCTCGGAAACGGCGCCAGCGATTTCCGTGAAACTTAGTATGTAGGTAGTTTCGAGGACGATAAATCGATCTTGCTAGATTTCATTCATAGAAAATTTTTTTATCTCAGTTTTCAGGCAATGAAAAAATATAGCTAGAATATTAAAGTAAATTTCGCCGGCGATGTCAAAACCAAAATAGCTCACATGGAAATCAGTTGCTTGGAAAATTTGTCTAACCCCATTTCGAATCCGAGTGACAGCAAGACAGACAACTTTTATAATTATTTTTTTGGTGAAAAAATGCTAATTTTGTGAGGCAAACCTAACAGTTCATTATAGATTAAAAATGTTTTTTAAAGAACCGAGCTAGACTCGGTCGTACAGGTACTTTTACTTGAAGAGGGAAAAAAATAGTTGCACTAAAAGGATTCACCCTTACTATATATGTTTATGACATATAAGTCTCACAGTTCAGACGAAAACCGGAAACTTCGCTTTACCGGAATCGCTCACCTAATTCAATTCGTATGTAGTGTGAAGTGAATCGGAATTCTACTGGGAATCCGGAATATTATTACTAGAATTCTAAGAACAACGGAGTCATTCTGGCGTCTTACTTGCGAGCTAGTCGGTGACCGCGATTTCGTTCATATGAGAATGACACTGGCGTTCCGTGGCAAATTGGAGTCTCATTTGGATAGAAGGTACAAGATTCTTCTACGAGGTACTTACTGCCTTTAAAAAAATACTCCGTTAGTACATATCTAGCTTTTAGCTTGGTGGTAGAGCCACGCTGAAGCTATTACTGGTTTCAATATAAATGGGTCGCCTCGTCCGGAGTAGTACCACCCCTCTCACAGAAAACCGACGTGAAATAACAGTGCTTGCATTGTTGTGTTTCGTTCGGTCAGTGAGAGCGCCGGAGGCCCACCTCCCTTCTTCTTTCCTTCTTTCCCTTTCTTTCCCTTCCCCCTCTCCAATATACAGGCTGGCAACGCACTTGCGACTTCCTTGATGTCGCTAGTGTCTATGGACGGTGGTGATCACTTAACATCACGCGACCCACCAGTTCGTTTGTCTCATGAAGTCCTGAACTCCTGAAAAAATCTGACCTTTCCGACGTTCTACCTTCTCAGAGGTATTTGTCAAAGAATGTTAAATATCTGTAGATGGTTCTCGCATAATATGCCCAAAAAGGACCCCTAGAGCTATCATGCACAGGGATACTGGAATGAGAAATATAAAATAATTGCAATATAAACGTTGTCATATACACGACATATACACCCTTCCATGACAGACGCAGTGGCATCTGACAATACGTTACGAACAACTACAACAATATATACAGTTGAAAAATAAATAATTTATAGTTTACGTCATTACTAAAGTACTGCGTCCACGATAAAACCTCGTCAACAGAATCATAAAGCATACCCTCGAGTAACATTTAGTCTTGGTTTCATTAAATTCGGTCCACTCTATCAAAAGTTATTGTAATTTTAATGACGACTTAAATACGAGAGAAAAGTAGATAAGTAAATGGACTTGATACATTCAGGTGATGTTATTAGTAACTAGACTTTAATCCTTTATCCTGGAGAACCCTTTGCGTTTTATGGGATTATTTGATGTAATCTCGTAATATTAGTTATCACTATGTCAAGTTTCGTCAAGATTGGTTGAGTACTTTCAGAGTGATGCGTGTTCATAGGGACAGACAGACAGACAAAACTGTAAAAAGATTATTTTTGACTTCTATATCGATAATACAGTCTACCCTGATTAAAGTTTTCAAGAAATATTTAATGTACAGATTTCGACTTGTTACAGTTTTATTATAGTATAGATTGTTTTTTACATTAGGTTGCACGCAGGCGAAGTCGTGGGCATAGCTAGCTTATAATAAAAACGGAATGAACACCGACTAGAGATAATGTGTTCTGCAATCGTTTAACTCATTTCACAGCGGCGGTTTCTTTGACACAGTTTTAAAATATACTATGGCGCAAACACGATTTTAATGCTGGTCATTAGTGATTGTTTATGTTGCTGATTATTGGAACAGATTATATTTTACATTTCCCAACACATTAGCAGGGATGAATATAATTGATTCAGTAATAAATAATGGAGGTATTATTATTAAAAAATGTTTAAAAAAAATTATTATTACAATTTTTTTTATGATCTTGTTGACTTCATGTTATTTCTATTATTTAAATTTTTTTTTATACATAACAGGCACACGGACCGGTGGGTCATCTGATGTTAAGCGATCACCACCATCCATAGACACTTGCAACACCAGGGGAGTCGCAAGTGCGTTGCCAGCTAGTGTTGGGCGGGGGGGATAGGGAAGGGGTGTAGGAGAGAGGAGAGAGGAGAGGGGGGAGGGGGAGATGGTCTTCCAGCGCTCTCACTGACTAAACGAAACGCAACAATGCAAGCACTGTTACTTCACGTCGGTTTTCTATGAGAGGGTGGTACTACCCCAGACGAGGCGACCCATTTATGCTGAAACCAGTAATAGCTTCAGCGTGGCCCTACCACCTTAAATTAAAATTTACTATCGTATGGTTACGGCAAATAGTTTCGAAATTTACTTAACTACATCATACGTCTTGCACTCTAAACAAAATATTTGTGATATACTCTCTTATTGTTAAAAGGGATATAGACATTTTTGGCAAATACTTTGATTTATAATTATGTCATCACTACGTATTATAAAACAAACTCCTCTGCCTCGTCTGTCTGTATAAAATAAAATAAACTAAAAAAAAATAACCTCAAAAACTACTAAACGGAATTTTAGCTTTCACCACTAGATAAAGTTATATTCTCGGGGCGGGTCACGGTCAGTAGTATAGTATAAAATTCCATTGCTTTTAAGAACAGACTCGAAGTCCATATACTCGTGTTATGAGGTTACTATACATTTAAGAGATACGTGTACCATGTATATATAGTGATTTGGGTCTCTACACTGAACAACATAGTAATTATTTTAAAATCCCGTATATGATATATCTTTGGCGAGATGCCAAACCGAGTTCATACGGGGTCGCACCCCAGCCTCTGTACGGACAGTAACCCCTATACAAAACCACATTTATATACAAAAACCTCGACACACTCTACATTAATGACATTAATATATTACGAACTCAAAATTGAAATGGAATTATTAATTGAGTTTTAATTGATCGTAGAACGGGGCTTGACGTGCGCCGGCCAAAAGTCATAGAATGAATTTCTATTATGAAATTTATTAATCAAATTTACACTGAACTCGTGAATATTGTGCACAATCTGATGAACAAAAAACATACTTTTGAGCGCCTTTGTATTTTTGAAGTGACAATTTCATTAGCCGCGTTACGCATTTGCCAGGGAATAACGTATGGGTCCACGTCACCGATGACTTCGACATGCTCGTGACTTACAGCACTTTGCACTTGTGCCAGACATTGTATATACTCGACTGTATCATATCGCCTTACCGACCGTCACCGATGAGGATTCTAACGTATTACTTGCCGATCTAATATTTTATTGAGAACACCCGCCTTGCATAACGATGAAATGGCATAATAAAATGTACTTCAAATTTTATTGCTGCACCGCAGTCACGTGCAGTTCACATAACGCAGTCGTAAATTTATTATCTCCGCTCGCAATAAATTCTGTTATAAGTGAAACGTGCTAAAGATATTTATTTATGGTGTTGATCTGTGGATGAACCCTGGAAAGAAGCTGAGGTACCTAAAGTAGCCAGAATTCGGATGAGTGGAGTTTTCACTTGATTTATCAGAGTTCGGGGTGCCTTT
This sequence comes from Antheraea mylitta, assembly GCA_014332785.1. Classification (NCBI taxonomy): domain Eukaryota; kingdom Metazoa; phylum Arthropoda; class Insecta; order Lepidoptera; family Saturniidae; genus Antheraea; species Antheraea mylitta. The sequence continues at coordinate 4,491 of JACEII010001224.1, read as the reverse complement.
TTGATGCAGCACGCCCAACCATGTTTAAAAATAAGTCCAGAAGAACATGTAAGATCTATGTACAATCCACTAATCTACGCCCCTATACTCGGGAAGTCTTTGATCCAGAATAGCAGACTTTCACAAGCTTAAATATAAATTGTAACCCAGTAGAACACATAAGTAATTTTAGAATTATAAAGGTGTATGTATTATTCATAAGTTTCTACCCGCGACTTCGTCGGCATAGAATAGTTACTTTGGGCTATCGCTAAAACGTACCGGAAACTCTTAAGAGAAAAAAAAAATGATTTTGTAACATTCTTCATTGATGCTCTGCTCCTATTGGTTTTAACGTGATGATATATGATAGAATATTGCCTTCCTTGATAAATAAGCTATCTAACACTGAATTTTTTTTTTCTAATCGGGCCAGTAGTTAATGAGATTAGCGCGCTCAATACATTATTCAGTTTTATAATATCCAATACCTTTAAACGAGCAATTCTCGTATATTTTTATATTTCTATATATTCATGATCCCGGAAACGGCGAGAGCGATTTCTGTGAAACTTAGTGTGTGTAGGTGGTTTCGGGGACGGTAAATTGATCTATGTAGATTTCAATCATAGAAAACTTCTTTTTATCTGAGTTTTTAGGCAATAAAAAAATATAGCTAGACTAGAATATAAAGGTAAATTTCGCCGCCGATGTCAAAACAAATATAGCTGAGATTTTGTGAGACCAACCTAACAGTTTATTTTAATTTAAGAATGTTTTTAAAGAGCCGAGCTAGGCTCGGTCGCCTTGGTACTTAAGAATAAATGAGAAAATAAATGCCCAGAAAGGTGCAGTTATTAACCAAAATGGTAAGTGTTAGTCCATAGAATACTTGTTACATTGTAGCCTAAAGCTCATTATACGGTACTTAAACAATGCCGTGACGAAGTTTCATCAAACATAAATAGACCCTTTGTAATTGCAAAACTTTTCTAATAATGTCTCATCAGTAACTTTGGGACAAGGCGGTTGCTTAATTTCTACAATACGTTGACAGATCCCTGACTCATGACATCGTGTAAGTGGATGGAATCGTATGATTTGAACGCCTTAAATCAAAATGTTTACCAGATATTTTCAATTACTGTCAGCATGTCATTGGGATATCTAACTGACGTCAAATTTGGAAGGAGAAATACTCCATTTCCCATAGTGTACTGTTATATGTTTCATGTATTTCAGGAAATATCTTGGAAGAATAAGGACATGTAATCATTTTATCATAATTTTTTGAAGTCATGATGGCTCAATGGTAGCGTATTCGGTTACTGTATTCACGTAGATTCCAATCCTGTAAAGAAGCTGAACTTTCAGTTTAAGAAGACCTCATTTCTAATCATTTCTAAGCTCGCCTCATTAGCTATTACCCTCAAGTGGACAATCTATTTCCTTTAGAAGTATTCCAGGAACTGCAAATACAGTCCAGTACCTCTATAGTTTTAGCATGTTTACCATAACCCGAATCAAAAATACGCTATTCAATATAAGCCCTGAGAAGGCACTTATGAACCTCAAAACAACCACCGGTTCGGAACCCAGTCATCGAGAAGAGCCGGCAAAAGAACTCGTTGTTTACAACATTATCATGAATTCAGATCAACATTCAATCTTATAATGTGTAAACAAGCAAGCTTGAGGCAGTACTAGAATAAAATTAACGAATGTAATAAAAAAAACATAAGAATTACCCGGCATTTAGTAAAGCGTTTCATATAAAATAGACTACAAAGGTTTGTAAGATAAACGAGAAACTCGAATCACTTAGCAACCACTCTACTGAAGGCTATGCAGCGTCGTATAATTGCTCTAATGTTAGTTCACCGTCGGAGCGCAGCGCAAACTTTACCCAAGCGAAATGGAATTAATTAGGGAACGAGACATTTGATAGGTCTTCCGCTTCTATGAATAGCGAGCGTAGAATGAATACGTTAACTGCAATGTATAACAACAAGTCGCAGATCGCGATTTAGAATAGAAGTAAGATATTGTGTACCATTCACTCTTTATGACGACATATAAAATACATTCCGTAAAATTTACAAATTGGAAATTAAAGAATTGGTTACTAGAGGCATCCCAGCACAGAACATTTAAAGTTTCAGTTCATAATTGTTTATTTAATTCTACACTGAAGTTATATTATCCGCCTTTGTAACTTTCAACTCTATGCTTCTTAACTTCGATCAGCTTATTACTGAACTGGAGGCACAAAACCGAATCGGCAAATTGAATTTGTTTTAAATTTCTATATGGATTATACTGATGCGATCTGTACAATAATCACTACATATTACAAAACAAAGCCTTCTGCCAGGTCTGTGTCTGTAATAAACTTAAAAACAACTGAACGGATTCTCATGCAGTTGTTAACATTAGATAACGCAATTCATTAAGAAGGTTTGGGTATATAATTTTTTTTGTTATCAGGGTGAAACAATGTCCGCCGGGACTGCTAGTAACATATAGAAGTACTAAACGCTGAAGAAATATCTGTAATAGTCCAGAATTCTCATTAGACGTCACGAACAACTTCGTAGTAAGAAAAGGAAAATACAGAAACGTGTCTCTATTGCAAGTGTTCAGTCTTGACGTATCTCTTATCCTCCAGTGTATTCATAGCATGACATGGGCTATACACGTACACCCGCAAGCATAGAACAAGCTTCATACTGTTACCAAATTAACAATAATTTAACAAATTGAATTAAGAATGCTAATTTCGTTGAAGCGGGGTTCTGTTCGTATTACTCCAATTGTGTCTGTAAAGTTATTTAACTGTAGGATTGTGCTTTGAATACTGCAGAACGGGTTGCCTTTGTGTATTAGGTAGTGGGTATTACATTCTAAGACTTCATTCACTCATTATTATTTCTTTTTTATTTTCATATATTAAGCACACCAACAGAAATATTACACATAGATAAAATCACAGTTGGTCAACTACAACATAAAATTACAATCACAGGCATGCATGACATTAGTAGATGACAAACTAATTCTTATTGATAACATTAATCTATACAAGCACACGATCAAATTATATTTTTAAGCAAGTGCTACTTGAATGATTTATATGTATCAAAAAATATGTCAATGTTGTTATTTGTTCGAGATATATCATTTTACAATCTAGCTATGCGTATTAAAGGGCTGTTATATAAAATGTTAAGGGTTGCTGTTGGAATGGCAGAGATATGTAGATATTTTTATGGTAAACGAATAGCCGGGTTATGTAATATTAAGTGATCACCACCGTTCATAGATACTGGTAACACCAGGGAGGTAGTAAGTGCGTTGCCACCCGGTGTTGTGATGTGAGGGGAGATGGTCTTCCGGCACTCTCACTGACCGAACGGAACGCAGCAATGCAAGCATTGTTACTTCACGTCGGTTTTCTGTGTGTCGGGTGTTAGTTCCGGGAGAGAGCCGACTCGTTCATGCTGTAACCAGTAATAGCTTCAGCGTGGCTCTACCACCTACACTAAATTACTAAATGCTTGACAATTAGGTCTCAGGTGGAAGTGGTTGATAAGAAATGCATCCATGGAACCGTTGGTAGGTTTAATAAGTCAGATACGTTACATTTATTTCGTCTCATTTTTATTAGCTACTTTCATATTCATCTTTTTTAATATTTTATAGGTTTTGTCATTTCACCGTCTAAACAAATGTTAAATGATCACGTGGCCCAAGATCTTAAACACATTATACCTAGAAGGAGTGGCACTCAAGTGCACATGCCCGAACACACCTATATTCAACCGGGTGGATATTCAAAATGTGGGGTGCGGTAGCTTTTTTTTTTAATCGAAGCACGACATAGTGACTGCACTATGCCTGATGTTAAGCATAGTACTTTTTTAATGATACGGCGACCACCGAGAGACAGATTATCCATCGCCGGTCGCCGCTGTCATGCCGGCCAAAATGACGAAAGTCACCCGGTACTGGATATGCACACGCTGATCCCGAAACGCGACGCGCAGAAGCGAGTCACTATTACGGGCTTTTTCGCTACATGCATGGTGGTTGCGACCCAGTCGGGCTGAAAAACCCTACCACCCCGCTTTCGCCATTGCCTCGTTCGTTATTCAGCAGGGTGCACCACGTGCAGGTGAGGTTGGCTTGGGTGTCTCAAGTCTTAAGATGTTACTCGACCCCCCTTACACCCCAAAACTAGCGCCAGATGGGTTTCGAAAAAGTCTTATTTCTAAGCGATGGTTTAATCACGATATTTACCAGCACTGAAAGGTCCAGCTCAAGCTGCAAGGACTAGTAATGAACCGCATTAACATATTTTACCTTCATATTTAATATAATGCTATCCAGTAAAAGTTCTACTTTTGGGACAAGGAAATGAAATTTAAGAGAAGTAAACATAAGATCATTGTAATCTCTATATATAGATCTATACTTTTTAGACTTTTGTAGAAAAAAAAACTTGAGAGGTGT
>JACEII010001223.1:2852-12966 GCA_014332785.1 Antheraea mylitta | reverse complement strand
AGCTTACTATAGCAAAAAGTGTCGTGACAACTTTTCGTAAGAATTTTTTCCGTCTAGCCCCCTTTCACAACGCGCGATAAGGAACTTCGTTCCAAAATCAGTGACCAATTAAATCATCTGAATGTATTAAGCCCAATTACTTATGTACTTATCTCTCGTACTTAAATCCCGTCTTCATTAAAATTACAATAACTTTTTACAGAGCATATCAATTTTTATGACACTAAAACTAAATGTTACTCGAGGATATGCTTTATGATTTTCTTAGTTCTGTGTTTTATCGCGAACGTAGGTAGTATTTTAGCAGTGATGAGCATTGAAACAAATAAACAGACAGACATTACTAAAAATGATTCAAATGTATTTTATTACTTTTTCCAAGTAGTAGTACGGTGAAGTTGTTAAGACCTTGCTAGGTCAATAGCGTAGTCAATTCGAATTTTTTTTTTCCAATACATCGGGATCTATCACTTTCAAGCAATATACAGGTCATAAGCAGTAGCCGCTGTGATCACATACACAAGTAGGTATCCATATGGTTGAGGGGTTTTATTTTCTTTCCCTTACTTGAAATTTGTTTTTTCTTATTATTCTGTTCTGCAGACTCTTGGTCTGCACCTTTTTTTGCTTTTGCTTTTTTTATTGTCTACGTGAAAAATCGTATCTGTGAGCATCTATTGGGTGTTTTTTATTTATTTTGAATTAATTATTTACTATCTTACGAGTGGATTTTTTAATGATGTTATTGCTTTATGGCCATTTTTAGATTATAATCCGCAAAGTCCCGCGCCGGGAGCGTTCACGGCTCGATGGATGAACCTACTAACCGCGTCGTCAGTCACGTCGGTATAGTACACACAGGTATCAGTGTGCCTGGATATTATTCGAAGTTAGTTAAATAAATTTAGCTTAGTTGCTGGACACGAAATACATGCCTGAGTTTGTGAGATACACATGTTAGTATACATAATATGTGTCTCATCGTATATGTATGAATAGTTAGCTTAGTTTCGCGATGTTGCATAACAAGGCAGCAGCCCAACTCGAGGGATATTGAGCACTCTTAATGTGGTTGCTAAATAAAATCGGATGCGTGCCTTAAGCGCTCATCTTAGTAGTCCGATGATGCTGTAAATGTTTATTAGGCCATTAGTGTAGTCAATTAAAAAAAAACGCGGTAAACTACAAGAAAATCTGTGTGATTAATAACAATATCTATAGTGGTAACAATCTACTCGGATACTACTACAGGGCTACATGCGTCAACCCTAAGGATGATATAGACATATACATCATTCTAACACACGATTTCAAACACAGAGAATCTACACAGTTCTATGTTTTCCCACATACAGTAGTACTTCAAGAACATTTCTCAGGTTCAGGTTATGACACGACGTTTTTCTTCACTGCCAGCTGATAGTGTTGCCATTTTAATTAGTAACTGTACGCGAAGTCTTTTGGTTGTTGTATATACTGAACCCGAATAGCAAAATGTCTGAAAAGAAAGGAAAATTTAAGCGTGCTACAGTAGCGAATGTTACTGATGTATGTATGGTTCTGTGTGTGCGCGTTGGTCCATTAAAGTAGCATTAAATGCCGCTAATTTATAGACATAAAACTGAATTTCTTATTGTATTTTAAATGGAAAACCTTTAAAATGAAAAGCAGTAAGTAATTAGGGGCTCATACTTTCAGCGATTTTTTTCAATATATAGAATAATATCTAATCTAATAAAACCTTTACGAGTAAATGAGCAGTTCTTTTATATTTTTATATATTGTTATATATTCAGTATCTCGGAAACGGCGCCAGCGATTTCCGTGAAACTTAGTATGTAGGTAGTTTCGAGGACGATAAATCGATCTTGCTAGATTTCATTCATAGAAAACTTTTTTATCTCAGTTTTCAGGCAATGAAAAAATATAGCTAAAATATTAAAGTAAATTTCGCCGGCGATGTCAAAACCAAAATAGCTCACATGGAAATCAGCTGCTTCGAAAATTTGTCTAACCCCATTTCGAATCCGAGTGACAGCAAGACAGACAACTTTTATAATTATTTTTTTGGTGAAAAAATGCTAATTTTGTGAGGCAAACCTAACAGTTCATTATAGATTAAAAATGTTTTTTAAAGAACCGAGCTAGACTCGGTCGTACAGGTACTTTTACTTGAAGAGGGAAAAAAATAGTTGCACTAAAAGGATTCACCCTTACTATATATGTTTATGACATATAAGTCTCACAGTTCAGACGAAAACCGGAAACTTCGCTTTACCGGAGTCGCTCACCTAATTCAATTCGTATGTAGTGTGAAGTGAATCGGAATTCTACTGGGAATCCGGAATATTATTACTAGAATTCTAAGAACAACGGAGTCATTCTGGCGTCTTACTTGCGAGCTAGTCGGTGACCGCGATTTCGTTCATATGAGAATGACACTGGCGTTCCGTGGCAAATTGGAGTCTCATTTGGATAGAAGGTACAAGATTCTTCTACGAGGTACTTACTGCCTTTAAAAAAATACTCCGTTAGTACATATCTAGCTTTTAGCTTGGTGGTAGAGCCACGCTGAAGCTATTACTGGTTTCAATATAAATGGGTCGCCTCGTCCGGAGTAGTACCACCCCTCTCACAGAAAACCGACGTGAAATAACAGTGCTTGCATTGTTGTGTTTCGTTCGGTCAGTGAGAGCGCCGGAGGCCCACCTCCCTTCTTCTTTCCTTCTTTCCCTTTCTTTCCCTTCCCCCTCTCCAATATACAGGCTGGCAACGCACTTGCGACTTCCTTGATGTCGCTAGTGTCTATGGACGGTGGTGATCACTTAACATCACGCGACCCACCAGTTCGTTTGTCTCATGAAGTCCTGAACTCCTGAAAAAATCTGACCTTTCCGACGTTCTACCTTCTCAGAGGTATTTGTCAAAGAATGTTAAATATCTGTAGATGGTTCTCGCATAATATGCCCAAAAAGGACCCCTAGAGCTATCATGCACAGGGATACTGGAATGAGAAATATAAAATAATTGCAATATAAACGTTGTCATATACACGACATATACACCCTTCCATGACAGACGCAGTGGCATCTGACAATACGTTACGAACAACTACAACAATATATACAGTTGAAAAATAAATAATTTATAGTTTACGTCATTACTAAAGTACTGCGTCCACGATAAAACCTCGTCAACAGAATCATAAAGCATACCCTCGAGTAACATTTAGTCTTGGTTTCATTAAATTCGGTCCACTCTATCAAAAGTTATTGTAATTTTAATGACGACTTAAATACGAGAGAAAAGTAGATAAGTAAATGGACTTGATACATTCAGGTGATATTATTAGTAACTAGACTTTAATCCTTTATCCTGGAGAACCCTTTGCGTTTTATGGGATTATTTGATGTAATCTCGTAATATTAGTTATCACTATGTCAAGTTTCGTCAAGATTGGTTGAGTACTTTCAGAGTGATGCGTGTTCATAGGGACAGACAGACAGACAAAACTGTAAAAAGATTATTTTTGACTTCTATATCGATAATACAGTCTACCCTGATTAAAGTTTTCAAGAAATATTTAATGTACAGATTTCGACTTGTTACAGTTTTATTATAGTATAGATTGTTTTTTACATTAGGTTGCACGCAGGCGAAGTCGTGGGCATAGCTAGCTTATAATAAAAACGGAATGAACACCGACTAGAGATAATGTGTTCTGCAATCGTTTAACTCATTTCACAGCGGCGGTTTCTTTGACACAGTTTTAAAATATACTATGGCGCAAACACGATTTTAATGCTGGTCATTAGTGATTGTTTATGTTGCTGATTATTGGAACAGATTATATTTTACATTTCCCAACACATTAGCAGGGATGAATATAATTGATTCAGTAATAAATAATGGAGGTATTATTATTAAAAAATGTTTAAAAAAAATTATTATTACAATTTTTTTTATGATCTTGTTGACTTCATGTTATTTCTATTATTTAAAATTTTTTTTATACATAACAGGCACACGGACAGGTGGGTCATCTGATGTTAAGCGATCACCACCATCCATAGACACTTGCAACACCAGGGGAGTCGCAAGTGCGTTGCCAGCTAGTGTTGGGCGGGGGGGATAGGGAAGGGGTGTAGGAGAGAGGAGAGAAGAGAGGGGGGAGGGGGAGATGGTCTTCCAGCGCTCTCACTGACTAAACGAAACGCAACAATGCAAGCGCTGTTACTTCACGTCGGTTTTCTATGAGAGGGTGGTACTACCCCAGACGAGGCGACCCATTTATGTTGAAACCAGTAATAGCTTCAGCGTGGCCCTACCACCTTAAATTAAATTTACTATCGTATGGTTACGGCAAATAGTTTCGAAATTTACTTAACTACATCATACGTCTTGCACTCTAAACAAAATATTTGTGATATACTCTCTTATTGTTAAAAGGGATATAGACATTTTTGGCAAATACTTTGATTTATAATTATGTCATCACTACATCTTATAAATCAAACTCCTCTGCCTCGTCTGTATGTATAAAATAAAATAAACTAAAAAAAATAACCTCAAAAACTACTAAACGGAATTTTAGCTTTCACCACTAGATAAAGTTATATTCTCGGGGCGGGTCACGGTCAGTAGTATAGTATAAAATTCCATTGCTTTTAAGAACAGACTCGAAGACCATATACTCGTGTTATGATGTTACTATACATTTAAGAGATACGTGTATCATGTATATATAGTGATTTGGGTCTCTACACTGAACAACATAGTAATTATTTTAAAATCCCGTATATGATATATCTTTGGCGAGATGCCAAACCGAGTTCATACGGGGTCGCACCCCAGCCTCTGTACGGACAGTAACCCCTATACAAAACCACATTTATAAACAAAAACCTCGACACACTCTACATTAATAATGACATTAATATATTACGAACTCAAAATTGAAATGGAATTATTAATTGAGTTTTAATTGATCGTAGAACGGGGCTTGACGTGCGTCGGCCAATAGTCATAGAATGAATTTCTATTATGAACTTTATTAATCAAATTTACACTGAACTCGTGATAATTGTGCACAATCTGATGAACAAAAAACATACTTTTGAGCGCCTTTGTATTTTTGAAGTGACAATTTCATTAGCCGCGTTACGCATTTGCCAGGGAATAACGTATGGGTCCACGTCACCGCTGACTTCGACATGCTCGTGACTTACAGCACTTTGCACTTGTGCCAGACATTGTATATACTCGACTGTATCATATCGCCTTACCGACCGTCACCGATGAGGATTCTAACGTATTACGCTTTCGGAAAGTGTATTGCCGATCTAATATTTTATTGAGAACACCCGCCTTCCATAACGATGAAATGGCATAATAAAATGTTCTTCAAATTTTATTGCTGCACCGCAGTCACGTGCAGTTCACGTAACGCAGTCGTAAATTTATTATCTCCGCTCGCAATAAATTCTGTTATAAGTGAAACGTGCTAAAGATATTTATTTATGGTGTTGATCTGTGGATGAACCCTGGAAAGAAGCTGAGGTACCTAAAGTAGCCAGAATTCGGATGAGTGGAGTTTTCACTTGATTTATCAGAGTTCGGGGTGCCTTTTCGATGCAGCACGCCCAACCATGTTTAAAAATAAGTCCAGAAGAACATGTAAGATCTATGTACAATCCACTAATCTACGCCCCTATACTCGGGAAGTCTTTGATCCAGAATAGCAGACTTTCACAAGCTTAAATATAAATTGTAACCCAGTAGAACACATAAGTAATTTTAGAATTATAAAGGTGTATGTATTATTCATAAGTTTCTACCCGCGACTTCGCCGGCATAGAATAGTTACTTTGGGCTATCGCTAAAACGTACCGGAAACTCTCAAGAGAAAAAAAAATATTTTGAAACATTCTTCATTGATGCTCCGCTCCTATTGGTTTTAACGTGATGATATGTGATAGAATATTGTCTTCCTTGATAAATAAGCTATCTAACACTGAATTTTTTTTTTTCTAATCGGGCCAGTAGTTCCTGAGATTAGCGCTCTCAATAAATTATTCAGTTTTATAATATCTAATACCTTTAAACGAGCAATTCTCGTAAATTTTTATATTTCTATATATTCATGATCCCGGAAACGGCGAGAGCGTTTTCTGTGAAACTTAGTGTGTGTAGGTGGTTTCGGGGACGGTAAATCGATCTATGTACATTTCATTCACAGAAAACTTCTTTTTATCCGAGTTTTCAGGCAATAAAAAAATATAGCTAGAATATAAAGGTAAATTTCGCCGCCGCTGTCAAAACAAATATAGCTGAGATTTTGTGAGACCAACCTAACAGTTTATTTTAATTTAAGAATGTTTTTAAAGAATCGAGCTAGGCTCGGTCGCCTAGGTACTTAAGTATAAATGAGAAAATAAATGCCCAGAAAGGTGCAGTTATTAACCACAATGTTAAGTGTTAGTCCATAGAATACTTGTTACATTGTAGCCTAAAGCTCATTATACGGTACTTAAACAATGCCGTGACGAAGTTTCATCAAACATAAATAGACCCTTTGTAATTGCAAAACTTTTCTAATAATGTCTCATCAGTAACTTTGGGACAAGGCGGTTGCTTAATTTCTACAATACGTTGACAGATCCCTGACTCATGACATCGTGTAAGTGGATGGAATCGTATGATTTGAACGCCTTAAATCAAAATGTTTACCAGATATTTTCAATTACTGTCAGCATGTCATTGGGATATCTAACTGACGTCAAATTTGGAAGGAGAAATACTCCATTTCCCATAGTGTACTGTTATATGTTTCATGTATTTCAGGAAATATCTTGGAAGAATAAGGACATGTAATCATTTTATCATAATTTTTTGAAGTCATGATGGCTCAATGGTAGCGTATTCGGTTACTGTATTCACGTAGATTCCAATCCTGTAAAGAAGCTGAACTTTCAGTTTAAGAAGACCTCATTTCTAATCATTTCTAAGCTCGCCTCATTAGCTATTACCCTCAAGTGGACAATCTATTTCCTTTAGAAGTATTCCAGGAACTGCAAATACAGTCCAGTACCTCTATAGTTTTAGCATGTTAACCATAACCCGAATCAAAAATACCCTATTCAATATAAGCCCTGAGAAGGCACTTATGAACCTCAAAACAACCATCGGTTCGGAACCCAGTCATCGAGAAGAGCCGGCAAAAAACTCATTGTTTACAACATTATCATGAATTCAGATCAACATTCAATCTTATAATTGTAAACAAGCAAGCTTGAGGCAGTACTAGAATAAAATTAACGAATGTAATAAAAAAACATAAGAATTACCCGGCATCTAGTAAATAGACTAAAAATAGACTACAAAGGTTTGTAAGATAAACGAGAAACTCGAATCACTTAGCAACCACTCTACTGAAGGCTATGCAGCGTCGTATAATTGCTCTAATGTTAGTTCACCGTCGGAGCGCAGCGCAAACTTTACCCAAGCGAAATGGAATTAATTAGGGAACGAGACATTTGATAGGTCTTCCGCTTCTATGAATAGCGAGCGTAGAATGAATACGTTAACTGCAATGTATAACAACCAGTCGCAGATCGCGATTTAGAATAGAAGTAAGATATTGTGTACCATTCACTCTTTATGACGACATATAAAATACATTCCGTAAAATTTACAAATTGGAAATTAAAGAATTGGTTACTAGAGGCATCCCAGCACAGAACATTTAAAGTTTCAGTTCATAATTGTTTATTTAATTCTACACTGAAGTTATATTATCCGCCTTTGTAACTTTCAACTCTATGCTTCTTAACTTCGATCAGCTTATTACTGAACTGGAGGCACAAAACCGAATCGGTGAATTGAATTTGTTTTGTATTTCCATATGGATTATACTGTTGCGATCTGTATAATCATCACTACATATTATAAAACGAAGCCTTCTGCCACGTCTGTCTGTCTGTAATAAACTTAAAAACAACTGAACGGATTCTCATGCAGTTGTTAACATTAGATAACGCAATTCATTAAGAAGGTTTGGGTATATAATTTTTTTTGTTATCAGGGTGAAACAATGTCCGCCGGGACTGCTAGTAACATATAGAAGTACTAAACGCTGAAGAAATATCTGAAATAGTCCAGAATTCCCATCAGACGTCACGAACAACTTCGTAGTAAGAAAAGGAAAATACAGAAACGTGTCTCTATTGCAAGTGTTCAGTCTTGACGTATCTCTTATCCTCCAGTGTATTCATAGCATGACATGGGCTATACACGTACACCCGCAAGCATAGAACAAGCTTCGTACTGTTACCAAATTAACAATAATTTAACAAATTGAATTAAGAATGCTAATTTCGTTGAAGCGGGGTTCTGTTCGTATTACTCCAATTGTGTCTGTAAAGTTATTTAACTATAGGATTGTGCTTTGAATACTGCAGAACGGGTTGCCTTTGTGTATTAGGTAGTAGGTATTACATTCTAAGACTTCATTCACTCATTATTATTTCTTTTTTATTTTCATATATTAATCACACCAACAGAAATATTACACATAGATAAAATCACAGTTGGTCAACTACAACATAAAATTACAATGACATTAGTAGATGGCAAACTAATTCTTATTAATAACTATATGAACAGAATCAAAAGTTAATCTATACAAGCACACGATCAAATTATATTTTTAAGCAAGTGCTACTTGAATGATTTATATGTATCAAAAAATATGTCAATGTTGTTATTTGTTCGAGATATATCATTTTACAATCTAGCTATGCGTATTAAAGGGCTGTTATATAAAATGTTAAGGGTTGCTGTTGGAATGGCAGAGATATGTAGATATTTTTATGGTAAACGAATAGCCGGGTTATGTAATGTTAAGTGATCACCACCGTTCATAGATACTGGCAACACCAGGGAGGTAGTAAGTGCGTTGCCACCCTGTGTTGTGATGTGAGGGGAGGTGGTCTTCCGGCACTCTCACTGACCGAACGGAACGCAGCAATGCAAGCATTGTTACTTCACGTCGGTTTTCCGTGTGTCGGGTGTTAGTTCCGGGGGAGAGCCGACTCGTTCATGCTGAAACCAGTAATAGCTTCAGCGTGGCTCTACCACCTACACTAAATTACTAAATGCTTGACAATTAGGTCTCAGGTGGAAGTGGTTGATAAGAAATGCATCCATGGAACCGTTGGTAGGTTTAATAAGTCAGATACGTTACATTTATTTCGTCTCATTTTTATTAGCTACTTTCATATTCATCTTTTTTAATATTTTATAGGTTTTGTCATTTCACCGTCTAAACAAATGTTAAATGATCACGTGGCCCAAGATCTTAAACACATTATACCTAGAAGGAGTGGCTCTCAAGTGCACACGCCCGAACACACCTATATCCAACTGGGTGGATATTCAAAATGCGGGGTGCGGTAGCTATTTTTTTTTATCGAAGCACGACATAGTGACTGCACTATGCCTGATGTTAAGCATAGTGCAATCCATAAACATCGGCAACCACCGAGAGACAGATTATCCATCGCCGGTAGCCGCTGTCATGCCGGCCAAAATGACAAAAGTCACCCGGTACTGGATATGCACAGGCTGATCCCGAAACGCGACGCGCAGAAGCGAGTGACTATGACGGGCTTTTTCGCTACATGCATGGTGGTTGCGACCCAGTCGGGCTGAAAAACCCTAACACCCCGCTTTCGCCATTGCCTCGTTCGTTATTCAGCAGGGTGCACCACGTGCAGGTGAGATTGGCTTGGGTGTCTCAAGTCTTAAGATGTTACTCGACCCCCCTTACACCCCAAAACTAGCGCCAGATGGGTTTCGAAAAAGTCTTATTTCTAAGCGATGGTTTAATCACGATATTTACCAGCACTGAAAGGTCCAGCTCAAGCTGCAAGGACTAGTAATGAACCGCATTAACATATTTTACCTTCATATTTAATATAATGCTATCCAGTAAAAGTTCTACTTTTGGGACAAGGAAATGAAATTTAAGAGAAGTAAACATAAGATCATTGTAATCTCTATATATAGATCTATACTTTTTAGACTTTTGTAGAAAAAAAAACTTGAGAGGTGT
>JACEII010001222.1:0-10114 GCA_014332785.1 Antheraea mylitta | reverse complement strand
ACACCTCTCAAGTTTTTTTTTCTACAAAAGTCTAAAAAGTATAGATCTATATATAGAGATTACAATGATCTTATGTTTACTTCTCTTAAATTTCATTTCCTTGTCCCAAAAGTAGAACTTTTACTGGATAGCATTATATTAAATATGAAGGTAAAATATGTTAATGCGGTTCATTACTAGTCCTTGCAGCTTGAGCTGGACCTTTCAGTGCTGGTAAATATCGTGATTAAACCATCGCTTAGAAATAAGACTTTTTCGAAACCCATCTGGCGCTAGTTTTGGGGTGTAAGGGGGGTCGAGTAACATCTTAAGACTTGAGACACCCAAGCCAATCTCACCTGCACGTGGTGCACCCTGCTGAATAACGAACGAGGCAATGGCGAAAGCGGGGTGTTAGGGTTTTTCAGCCCGACTGGGTCGCAACCACCATGCATGTAGCGAAAAAGCCCGTCATAGTCACTCGCTTCTGCGCGTCGCGTTTCGGGATCAGCCTGTGCATATCCAGTACCGGGTGACTTTTGTCATTTTGGCCGGCATGACAGCGGCTACCGGCGATGGATAATCTGTCTCTCGGTGGTTGCCGATGTTTATGGATTGCACTATGCTTAACATCAGGCATAGTGCAGTCACTATGTCGTGCTTCGATAAAAAAAAATAGCTACCGCACCCCGCATTTTGAATATCCACCCAGTTGGATATAGGTGTGTTCGGGCGTGTGCACTTGAGAGCCACTCCTTCTAGGTATAATGTGTTTAAGATCTTGGGCCACGTGATCATTTAACATTTGTTTAGACGGTGAAATGACAAAACCTATAAAATATTAAAAAAGATGAATATGAAAGTAGCTAATAAAAATGAGACGAAATAAATGTAACGTATCTGACTTATTAAACCTACCAACGGTTCCATGGATGCATTTCTTATCAACCACTTCCACCTGAGACCTAATTGTCAAGCATTTAGTAATTTAGTGTAGGTGGTAGAGCCACGCTGAAGCTATTACTGGTTTCAGCATGAACGAGTCGGCTCTCCCCCGGAACTAACACCCGACACACGGAAAACCGACGTGAAGTAACAATGCTTGCATTGCTGCGTTCCGTTCGGTCAGTGAGAGTGCCGGAAGACCACCTCCCCTCACATCACAACACAGGGTGGCAACGCACTTACTACCTCCCTGGTGTTGCCAGTATCTATGAACGGTGGTGATCACTTAACATTACATAACCCGGCTATTCGTTTACCATAAAAATATCTACATATCTCTGCCATTCCAACAGCAACCCTTAACATTTTATATAACAGCCCTTTAATACGCATAGCTAGATTGTAAAATGATATATCTCGAACAAATAACAACATTGACATATTTTTTGATACATATAAATCATTCAAGTAGCACTTGCTTAAAAATATAATTTGATCGTGTGCTTGTATAGATTAACTTTTGATTCTGTTCATATAGTTATTAATAAGAATTAGTTTGCCATCTACTAATGTCATTGTAATTTTATGTTGTAGTTGACCAACTGTGATTTTATCTATGTGTAATATTTCTGTTGGTGTGATTAATATATGAAAATAAAAAAGAAATAATAATGAGTGAATGAAGTCTTAGAATGTAATACCTACTACCTAATACACAAAGGCAACCCGTTCTGCAGTATTCAAAGCACAATCCTATAGTTAAATAACTTTACAGACACAATTGGAGTAATACGAACAGAACCCCGCTTCAACGAAATTAGCATTCTTAATTCAATTTGTTAAATTATTGTTAATTTGGTAACAGTACGAAGCTTGTTCTATGCTTGCGGGTGTACGTGTATAGCCCATGTCATGCTATGAATACACTGGAGGATAAGAGATACGTCAAGACTGAACACTTGCAATAGAGACACGTTTCTGTATTTTCCTTTTCTTACTACGAAGTTGTTCGTGACGTCTGATGGGAATTCTGGACTATTTCAGATATTTCTTCAGCGTTTAGTACTTCTATATGTTACTAGCAGTCCCGGCGGACATTGTTTCACCCTGATAACAAAAAAAATTATATACCCAAACCTTCTTAATGAATTGCGTTATCTAATGTTAACAACTGCATGAGAATCCGTTCAGTTGTTTTTAAGTTTATTACAGACAGACAGACGTGGCAGAAGGCTTCGTTTTATAATATGTAGTGATGATTATACAGATCGCAACAGTATAATCCATATGGAAATACAAAACAAATTCAATTCACCGATTCGGTTTTGTGCCTCCAGTTCAGTAATAAGCTGATCGAAGTTAAGAAGCATAGAGTTGAAAGTTACAAAGGCGGATAATATAACTTCAGTGTAGAATTAAATAAACAATTATGAACTGAAACTTTAAATGTTCTGTGCTGGGATGCCTCTAGTAACCAATTCTTTAATTTCCAATTTGTAAATTTTACGGAATGTATTTTATATGTCGTCATAAAGAGTGAATGGTACACAATATCTTACTTCTATTCTAAATCGCGATCTGCGACTGGTTGTTATACATTGCAGTTAACGTATTCATTCTACGCTCGCTATTCATAGAAGCGGAAGACCTATCAAATGTCTCGTTCCCTAATTAATTCCATTTCGCTTGGGTAAAGTTTGCGCTGCGCTCCGACGGTGAACTAACATTAGAGCAATTATACGACGCTGCATAGCCTTCAGTAGAGTGGTTGCTAAGTGATTCGAGTTTCTCGTTTATCTTACAAACCTTTGTAGTCTATTTTTAGTCTATTTACTAGATGCCGGGTAATTCTTATGTTTTTTTATTACATTCGTTAATTTTATTCTAGTACTGCCTCAAGCTTGCTTGTTTACAATTATAAGATTGAATGTTGATCTGAATTCATGATAATGTTGTAAACAATGAGTTTTTTGCCGGCTCTTCTCGATGACTGGGTTCCGAACCGATGGTTGTTTTGAGGTTCATAAGTGCCTTCTCAGGGCTTATATTGAATAGGGTATTTTTGATTCGGGTTATGGTTAACATGCTAAAACTATAGAGGTACTGGACTGTATTTGCAGTTCCTGGAATACTTCTAAAGGAAATAGATTGTCCACTTGAGGGTAATAGCTAATGAGGCGAGCTTAGAAATGATTAGAAATGAGGTCTTCTTAAACTGAAAGTTCAGCTTCTTTACAGGATTGGAATCTACGTGAATACAGTAACCGAATACGCTACCATTGAGCCATCATGACTTCAAAAAATTATGATAAAATGATTACATGTCCTTATTCTTCCAAGATATTTCCTGAAATACATGAAACATATAACAGTACACTATGGGAAATGGAGTATTTCTCCTTCCAAATTTGACGTCAGTTAGATATCCCAATGACATGCTGACAGTAATTGAAAATATCTGGTAAACATTTTGATTTAAGGCGTTCAAATCATACGATTCCATCCACTTACACGATGTCATGAGTCAGGGATCTGTCAACGTATTGTAGAAATTAAGCAACCGCCTTGTCCCAAAGTTACTGATGAGACATTATTAGAAAAGTTTTGCAATTACAAAGGGTCTATTTATGTTTGATGAAACTTCGTCACGGCATTGTTTAAGTACCGTATAATGAGCTTTAGGCTACAATGTAACAAGTATTCTATGGACTAACACTTAACATTGTGGTTAATAACTGCACCTTTCTGGGCATTTATTTTCTCATTTATACTTAAGTACCTAGGCGACCGAGCCTAGCTCGATTCTTTAAAAACATTCTTAAATTAAAATAAACTGTTAGGTTGGTCTCACAAAATCTCAGCTATATTTGTTTTGACAGCGGCGGCGAAATTTACCTTTATATTCTAGCTATATTTTTTTATTGCCTGAAAACTCGGATAAAAAGAAGTTTTCTGTGAATGAAATGTACATAGATCGATTTACCGTCCCCGAAACCACCTACACACACTAAGTTTCACAGAAAACGCTCTCGCCGTTTCCGGGATCATGAATATATAGAAATATAAAAATTTACGAGAATTGCTCGTTTAAAGGTATTAGATATTATAAAACTGAATAATTTATTGAGAGCGCTAATCTCAGGAACTACTGGCCCGATTAGAAAAAAAAAAATTCAGTGTTAGATAGCTTATTTATCAAGGAAGACAATATTCTATCACATATCATCACGTTAAAACCAATAGGAGCGGAGCATCAATGAAGAATGTTTCAAAATATTTTTTTTTCTCTTGAGAGTTTCCGGTACGTTTTAGCGATAGCCCAAAGTAACTATTCTATGCCGGCGAAGTCGCGGGTAGAAACTTATGAATAATACATACACCTTTATAATTCTAAAATTACTTATGTGTTCTACTGGGTTACAATTTATATTTAAGCTTGTGAAAGTCTGCTATTCTGGATCAAAGACTTCCCGAGTATAGGGGCGTAGATTAGTGGATTGTACATAGATCTTACATGTTCTTCTGGACTTATTTTTAAACATGGTTGGGCGTGCTGCATCGAAAAGGCACCCCGAACTCTGATAAATCAAGTGAAAACTCCACTCATCCGAATTCTGGCTACTTTAGGTACCTCAGCTTCTTTCCAGGGTTCATCCACAGATCAACACCATAAATAAATATCTTTAGCACGTTTCACTTATAACAGAATTTATTGCGAGCGGAGATAATAAATTTACGACTGCGTTACGTGAACTGCACGTGACTGCGGTGCAGCAATAAAATTTGAAGAACATTTTATTATGCCATTTCATCGTTATGGAAGGCGGGTGTTCTCAATAAAATATTAGATCGGCAATACACTTTCCGAAAGCGTAATACGTTAGAATCCTCATCGGTGACGGTCGGTAAGGCGATATGATACAGTCGAGTATATACAATGTCTGGCACAAGTGCAAAGTGCTGTAAGTCACGAGCATGTCGAAGTCAGCGGTGACGTGGACCCATACGTTATTCCCTGGCAAATGCGTAACGCGGCTAATGAAATTGTCACTTCAAAAATACAAAGGCGCTCAAAAGTATGTTTTTTGTTCATCAGATTGTGCACAATTATCACGAGTTCAGTGTAAATTTGATTAATAAAGTTCATAATAGAAATTCATTCTATGACTATTGGCCGACGCACGTCAAGCCCCGTTCTACGATCAATTAAAACTCAATTAATAATTCCATTTCAATTTTGAGTTCGTAATATATTAATGTCATTATTAATGTAGAGTGTGTCGAGGTTTTTGTTTATAAATGTGGTTTTGTATAGGGGTTACTGTCCGTACAGAGGCTGGGGTGCGACCCCGTATGAACTCGGTTTGGCATCTCGCCAAAGATATATCATATACGGGATTTTAAAATAATTACTATGTTGTTCAGTGTAGAGACCCAAATCACTATATATACATGATACACGTATCTCTTAAATGTATAGTAACATCATAACACGAGTATATGGTCTTCGAGTCTGTTCTTAAAAGCAATGGAATTTTATACTATACTACTGACCGTGACCCGCCCCGAGAATATAACTTTATCTAGTGGTGAAAGCTAAAATTCCGTTTAGTAGTTTTTGAGGTTATTTTTTTTAGTTTATTTTATTTTATACATACAGACGAGGCAGAGGAGTTTGATTTATAAGATGTAGTGATGACATAATTATAAATCAAAGTATTTGCCAAAAATGTCTATATCCCTTTTAACAATAAGAGAGTATATCACAAATATTTTGTTTAGAGTGCAAGACGTATGATGTAGTTAAGTAAATTTCGAAACTATTTGCCGTAACCATACGATAGTAAATTTAATTTAAGGTGGTAGGGCCACGCTGAAGCTATTACTGGTTTCAACATAAATGGGTCGCCTCGTCTGGGGTAGTACCACCCTCTCATAGAAAACCGACGTGAAGTAACAGCGCTTGCATTGTTGCGTTTCGTTTAGTCAGTGAGAGCGCTGGAAGACCATCTCCCCCTCCCCCCTCTCTTCTCTCCTCTCTCCTACACCCCTTCCCTATCCCCCCCGCCCAACACTAGCTGGCAACGCACTTGCGACTCCCCTGGTGTTGCAAGTGTCTATGGATGGTGGTGATCGCTTAACATCAGATGACCCACCTGTCCGTGTGCCTGTTATGTATAAAAAAAATTTTAAATAATAGAAATAACATGAAGTCAACAAGATCATAAAAAAAATTGTAATAATAATTTTTTTTAAACATTTTTTAATAATAATACCTCCATTATTTATTACTGAATCAATTATATTCATCCCTGCTAATGTGTTGGGAAATGTAAAATATAATCTGTTCCAATAATCAGCAACATAAACAATCACTAATGACCAGCATTAAAATCGTGTTTGCGCCATAGTATATTTTAAAACTGTGTCAAAGAAACCGCCGCTGTGAAATGAGTTAAACGATTGCAGAACACATTATCTCTAGTCGGTGTTCATTCCGTTTTTATTATAAGCTAGCTATGCCCACGACTTCGCCTGCGTGCAACCTAATGTAAAAAACAATCTATACTATAATAAAACTGTAACAAGTCGAAATCTGTACATTAAATATTTCTTGAAAACTTTAATCAGGGTAGACTGTATTATCGATATAGAAGTCAAAAATAATCTTTTTACAGTTTTGTCTGTCTGTCTGTCCCTATGAACACGCATCACTCTGAAAGTACTCAACCAATCTTGACGAAACTTGACATAGTGATAACTAATATTACGAGATTACATCAAATAATCCCATAAAACGCAAAGGGTTCTCCAGGATAAAGGATTAAAGTCTAGTTACTAATAATATCACCTGAATGTATCAAGTCCATTTACTTATCTACTTTTCTCTCGTATTTAAGTCGTCATTAAAATTACAATAACTTTTGATAGAGTGGACCGAATTTAATGAAACCAAGACTAAATGTTACTCGAGGGTATGCTTTATGATTCTGTTGACGAGGTTTTATCGTGGACGCAGTACTTTAGTAATGACGTAAACTATAAATTATTTATTTTTCAACTGTATATATTGTTGTAGTTGTTCGTAACGTATTGTCAGATGCCACTGCGTCTGTCATGGAAGGGTGTATATGTCGTGTATATGACAACGTTTATATTGCAATTATTTTATATTTCTCATTCCAGTATCCCTGTGCATGATAGCTCTAGGGGTCCTTTTTGGGCATATTATGCGAGAACCATCTACAGATATTTAACATTCTTTGACAAATACCTCTGAGAAGGTAGAACGTCGGAAAGGTCAGATTTTTTCAGGAGTTCAGGACTTCATGAGACAAACGAACTGGTGGGTCGCGTGATGTTAAGTGATCACCACCGTCCATAGACACTAGCGACATCAAGGAAGTCGCAAGTGCGTTGCCAGCCTGTATATTGGAGAGGGGGAAGGGAAAGAAAGGGAAAGAAGGAAAGAAGAAGGGAGGTGGGCCTCCGGCGCTCTCACTGACCGAACGAAACACAACAATGCAAGCACTGTTATTTCACGTCGGTTTTCTGTGAGAGGGGTGGTACTACTCCGGACGAGGCGACCCATTTATATTGAAACCAGTAATAGCTTCAGCGTGGCTCTACCACCAAGCTAAAAGCTAGATATGTACTAACGGAGTATTTTTTTAAAGGCAGTAAGTACCTCGTAGAAGAATCTTGTACCTTCTATCCAAATGAGACTCCAATTTGCCACGGAACGCCAGTGTCATTCTCATATGAACGAAATCGCGGTCACCGACTAGCTCGCAAGTAAGACGCCAGAATGACTCCGTTGTTCTTAGAATTCTAGTAATAATATTCCGGATTCCCAGTAGAATTCCGATTCACTTCACACTACATACGAATTGAATTAGGTGAGCGACTCCGGTAAAGCGAAGTTTCCGGTTTTCGTCTGAACTGTGAGACTTATATGTCATAAACATATATAGTAAGGGTGAATCCTTTTAGTGCAACTATTTTTTTCCCTCTTCAAGTAAAAGTACCTGTACGACCGAGTCTAGCTCGGTTCTTTAAAAAACATTTTTAATCTATAATGAACTGTTAGGTTTGCCTCACAAAATTAGCATTTTTTCACCAAAAAAATAATTATAAAAGTTGTCTGTCTTGCTGTCACTCGGATTCGAAATGGGGTTAGACAAATTTTCGAAGCAGCTGATTTCCATGTGAGCTATTTTGGTTTTGACATCGCCGGCGAAATTTACTTTAATATTTTAGCTATATTTTTTCATTGCCTGAAAACTGAGATAAAAAAGTTTTCTATGAATGAAATCTAGCAAGATCGATTTATCGTCCTCGAAACTACCTACATACTAAGTTTCACGGAAATCGCTGGCGCCGTTTCCGAGATACTGAATATATAACAATATATAAAAATATAAAAGAACTGCTCATTTACTCGTAAAGGTTTTATTAGATTAGATATTATTCTATATATTGAAAAAAATCGCTGAAAGTATGAGCCCCTAATTACTTACTGCTTTTCATTTTAAAGGTTTTCCATTTAAAATACAATAAGAAATTCAGTTTTATGTCTATAAATTAGCGGCATTTAATGCTACTTTAATGGACCAACGCGCACACACAGAACCATACATACATCAGTAACATTCGCTACTGTAGCACGCTTAAATTTTCCTTTCTTTTCAGACATTTTGCTATTCGGGTTCAGTATATACAACAACCAAAAGACTTCGCGTACAGTTACTAATTAAAATGGCAACACTATCAGCTGGCAGTGAAGAAAAACGTCGTGTCATAACCTGAACCTGAGAAATGTTCTTGAAGTACTACTGTATGTGGGAAAACATAGAACTGTGTAGATTCTCTGTGTTTGAAATCGTGTGTTAGAATGATGTATATGTCTATATCATCCTTAGGGTTGACGCATGTAGCCCTGTAGTAGTATCCGAGTAGATTGTTACCACTATAGATATTGTTATTAATCACACAGATTTTCTTGTAGTTTACCGCGTTTTTTTTTAATTGACTACACTAATGGCCTAATAAACATTTACAGCATCATCGGACTACTAAGATGAGCGCTTAAGGCACGCATCCGATTTTATTTAGCAACCACATTAAGAGTGCTCAATATCCCTCGAGTTGGGCTGCTGCCTTGTTATGCAACATCGCGAAACTAAGCTAACTATTCATACATATACGATGAGACACATATTATGTATACTAACATGTGTATCTCACAAACTCAGGCATGTATTTCGTGTCCAGCAACTAAGCTAAATTTATTTAACTAACTTCGAATAATATCCAGGCACACTGATACCTGTGTGTACTATACCGACGTGACTGACGACGCGGTTAGTAGGTTCATCCATCGAGCCGTGAACGCTCCCGGCGCGGGACTTTGCGGATTATAATCTAAAAATGGCCATAAAGCAATAACATCATTAAAAAATCCACTCGTAAGATAGTAAATAATTAATTCAAAATAAATAAAAAACACCCAATAGATGCTCACAGATACGATTTTTCACGTAGACAATAAAAAAAGCAAAAGCAAAAAAAGGTGCAGACCAAGAGTCTGCAGAACAGAATAATAAGAAAAAACAAATTTCAAGTAAGGGAAAGAAAATAAAACCCCTCAACCATATGGATACCTACTTGTGTATGTGATCACAGCGGCTACTGCTTATGACCTGTATATTGCTTGAAAGTGATAGATCCCGATGTATTGGAAAAAAAAAATTCGAATTGACTACGCTATTGACCTAGCAAGGTCTTAACAACTTCACCGTACTACTACTTGGAAAAAGTAATAAAATACATTTGAATCATTTTTAGTAATGTCTGTCTGTTTATTTGTTTCAATGCTCATCACTGCTAAAATACTACCTACGTTCGCGATAAAACACAGAACTAAGAAAATCATAAAGCATATCCTCGAGTAACATTTAGTTTTAGTGTCATAAAAATTGATATGCTCTGTAAAAAGTTATTGTAATTTTAATGAAGACGGGATTTAAGTACGAGAGATAAGTACATAAGTAATTGGGCTTAATACATTCAGATGATTTAATTGGTCACTGATTTTGGAACGAAGTTCCTTATCGCGCGTTGTGAAAGGGGGCTAGACGGAAAAAATTCTTACGAAAAGTTGTCACGACACTTTTTGCTATAGTAAGCT